>UESW01001403.1:150064-160483 GCA_900491605.1 Calamus simplicifolius
AGAATGTTTTCAGCTTCTTTAGTGCTGATATTCAGGCACAGTTATGTGAAGCCGTGCCATGTAAAGATTATGCCACTTCTGTGCACTTCTGTAAATTCAGCCTTATGATTTTCATTGATATGGCAGAAAACGCAATTGAGGTTGCTCATTCAGCAGCTAACAGATGGACAGGGTGTTTCTTTGACTCATCATTTTTCAATATTACTACTGACAAACCTTTCGCTTTTCTCTATGCATAACTGATAAGCTTTTAATAATATCTCAGACAACATTTTTACCCTACAACAATGGTGTTCAACCAACTTTCCAGAAGCCAAGGAGCAACTAGAACACATGTACAAGGAGGTAGATGCATTTTTCCTTTACACATCAGACCTGCATTTATATCCATGACTATACCATGGTTCTTATTGGCATGTCCTTAGCATGTCACTGAACTCGGGTATATGTGGATATATCAACTTTCCAACATAGAATATGCACTTTGCGAAACTACAGTTTCTGCTTACTTCCTGATGCTTTCTGGGCGTAGTCTGGGAGCAACTGGGTTTTTTTGGATGTATCTGCACTTTAAAATAGAAGTGAGGTGTGGGGAACACATAGGTTGGATTACAAAACATAGTTGCATCTACCTTTTAAGAAACGTACGTAGAAATGGTGCCAAAAGATTTGAAACACTAATTGAAATAAAAATGACAAAGGCTTTTACGATCTGTTGACTTATTAACTATTATAAGTGGAATACAAGTCCTATCAATGGGATTTTTTATACATGCTTCCAATTTGGACTTTGGTGTTGGATGGATTGTCTATTATTTATTAGCTTTTTAAATTGATATTATTTCATAGTTGTCATTACATTTCTTAATGCATGTATTTAATTGCCATATGGTGCAATATCTTCCATTGCTGGCCTAGACGTCTTCAGGAATATTCGTATTTATTGGTCTCCTGTCTGTCTTGGACATTAATTTCTACTTCAAAGCTTTATGACCTCTTATCTGCACTTGGCAGATGTAAAAGTCAACATAAAAGGCTTTCTGTCTAACTCCCTTAATGATGCTTATCCAGTGGACTGTCTCCTCTTTTGAAGTTGTTTGGTTCATAATTCATTTGAATTGTTAATAGAGGAAGACATCATCAGCAAATAAGATAATATGCATGGCATTATTTTTTATATTATCAGTCATCCAGAATTTGCATAGATTTTTCTTTAATAGTTTGGATGGTTTTTCTGGTGAGAACTTGATCTTCGTTTTCTGACATTTGTCTGTTCCAAATTGCAGGTGGGAATAACAGATGATTTTGAATATTTGCAATGATAATCGAAACATCCTGGAGCTGAATCCTGATTGCATAGTTCAGTGTGCAAAATATACCAGTAGCTTGAAATTTTAGGTTCTTAGACAACAGAGTATAAAAAAAGAGAATATGTCAATTTTACAGTAAGGATACTTTCAAAGCAATGTGATGACACTAAGCCTGTCATATTATTATCTAGAGTTAGCGTAGGCCAGCGGATAAATGCAATCAGCTGAGGCTTGAGAGCATGCCAAAGAGAACATAGAACAAGGGTTGAATCAAAAAACAAATGCTTGGTACAACTATGAGTTGGCTAGGAACAAGAGCAGTTCTTTTGGGAAGGTAAAAAAATAAGAGATACCTGAGCTCTCAAATCAAATGCTAATATACAAATTCCCCCCTCTCAGCTGGGACAAATGACAATTGTATTGGCTCCTCGGGCCACGGCCTAAGATCCACCATAAATTGTGGCAGTGGAGGCATCAAAAGGCACAGAGCTCAGCAAATAAGTCATACTAGTCCTTGGATCAGGAGAAAGCAAAGCTGCCATGGGCTTGCCACATGCACTCGTCCTACCATACCCAGCACAAGGCCATGTCATCCCTCTACTAGAGCTCTATACTGCTTGGTTGATGAAGGCTTCAAGATCACATTTGTCTTACTGAGTACATCATAATCTTGTTCTTGCCAACTTGTCTAAGGAAAGCGAGATGAAGGGAATAAATTTGGTTGCAGTGCCAGATGAAGGGAATAATTTGATGTCTAATATATAAAACATTAGTATTGTTGATGTATACAGATATATTTATCTTATTTTATGAAATGCATTTTTTATTCTTAAATTTGAATTTTCATCTATAAATTTTATTAGAATGCATTAAAATATTGTAATTTCAAAATAATTTTAAATTTATAAGAATAAAAATTTGATGAAATTTTATTAGGTTAATGATGGATTAGTGATGGATTTTTGATAGAAAAAAGTGACGGATTAGTGATGAAAATATTAGTGATTAATTAGTGATGGAATAATAACGAATGATTAATGGATTTTTTTGTCCTAATTCATCGTTATTAGTGATGGACTAGTGACAAAGTTTTAATGACTAAATTTTCGTCAATAATTCGTCACTAAATTATGATGGAATAGTGATGGAAATATTTGTGACGGAATAGTAACGGAATAATGCGTGATGGATAGTTCGTCACTAATCCGTCATAATTTAGTGACAGAAAATATGTTCCGTCACAAATTTTTGATGGAATAGTTCGTCACTAATCTGTCATAATTTAGTGACGAAAAATATGTTCCGTCACAAATTTTTGACGAAATAGTTCGTCACTAATCCGTCATAATTTAGTAACGGAAAATATGTTCCGTCACAAATTTTTGATGAAATATTTCGTCACAATCCGTCGCTATTATTTAGTGACGGACCTCTTTCCGTCACTAAATTTAGTGACGACAAAAATAGTGACGATAAGATTTTCATCACTAATCCATCACTAAACCCAATTTGTGACGGAATAGTGATGAAAATTTTTGTCACTATTTTACTGTTTTCTTGTAGTGCGCCATGTTAGTGCTTCTTCCAAGCAGCGGCACGGAAGGGAGGCGGAGCACCCCTGTCAGCATCGTCGCCACCCTTCTCTATCCTCGGAGTCATCGAGGGAAGGGTCCTTCGATGGCCGAATAGCTTGCCGGGCCAAGCGCCGGCTGGATGAGTACAACCAGCGGCTGGAGGAGCTCAGCCACCGGATCACCAACCCGCTGGAGGTGGACTATGATAGCTGACCACCGCTGTCCCGCCATATCATGGAGGAGCCGATTTCGACTCGGTTCCGTCTCCCTCAGTTGGACCCGTATGATGGGACCGCTGATCCCCTGGACCATCTAGAAAGTTACAAGGTCCTCATGCAGGTCCAGGGGGCAACCGACTCTCTTCTCTGCATTGCCTTCCCTGCCACTCTGCCCAAGCCTGGTACTCCCCTGCCGCCGCTGAGTATTAACTCCTTCTGCCAGTTGGAGAGGGCCTTCTTGGCCCATTTTGATGCATGTCGGAAGATTCCCAGAGTGGCAGATAGTTTATTCTCCGTCCAGCAGAAGGGTGGCGAGTCCCTGCAGGACTACGTCGCTCGATTCAAAGAAGCTGCCCTCGAGGTCTACAACCTCGAGGATTCAGTGGCCACCTTGGCCTTGAAGCGAGGGCTCTGCCCCTCTCGTTTTGCATACTCACTTGACAAGAAGCCGCCCAGCTCCTACGCCGAACTCCTGAGCCGAGCGCAAAAGTACATCCGCACCGACGAGGCTGATTCCTCTCGGCGCAAGGCCAACGGTAGCTCCGCCAAGAAGCAGACACATCCCGAGCCTGTTGAGGTGCGTCCCAGGAGGCCCGAGCCTCCCCATTGACCTGACAACCACCCTTGGGCTCTCGCCCCTAGAGACGGTCAGTTCACTCCCTTGCTCGCCCCAATATCTCATATTTTCTTGAGATCGAGGGCGAGCTGTACCTCCAGCGCCCTCCTCCGTTAAACCCGAAGACCCCCGCAACAAGAACCTATACTGCCGCTTCCACCAGGACCATGGCCACGACACTGACAACTATCGCCAGTTGAAGAAGGTGATAGAGGACCTCATCCAGCGTGGCCACCTAGGGAAGTTCATTCAAAGGAGCAACCCGGGTGCACCTGGCCCGTCAACGCCTCCGCCACCAATGATCGACAACGCCCGACTGAGAAGATGGTGGCGATGATCTCCTGGGGGGTAGGCGGCACGTCCAAGAGGCCGAGGGGGGAGGAGGGGTTAGATTATGTAATTCCTTTTTATAAAAGGGACCTAAAAGGGGTGGTCAAAAAAAATGATGATAGCATCGTCGTGTCTATGACGATCGCTAAGCATCCTGTAAAAAGAATCTTTATTGACAGTGGAAGCTCGGTGGATGTTTTGAGTTATGTGCCTTTGTTCGGATGAACTTGTCTCCCAACTCACTTCGACCTGTCACCACACCCTTGATGGGTTTTACCGGAGACTCTATGAGAGTCGAGGGAGAGATCACCCTCTCCGTCACGGCCGAGATGCCACCATGTCAGAGCATGATTTTTATGAATTTCTTTGTAGTCGGGTTCCCCTTGCCTATAATGCTATACTCGGAGGGCCCGGACTCAACCTTCTGGATGCTGTCATCTCCACTAAAAGGCTGCTCGTGAGATTCCCTACCAGCGGAGGAGTTGGGGAGATGTGGGGGGAGCAGAACCCATTGCCGCTTTGCTACCACATGGCCCCCAGCCTGCAGGGGGCGGTACCTGCACCTGCACCAAAGCGCTCGACCCCGATACTCAGAGAGGAGAGGAGAACCGGCCGAGCACCTGCTGACCTTCCCTATGGGGGAGGACCCGATGAGGACGATCCAGATCGAAGCCCTACTTCCGG
This sequence comes from Calamus simplicifolius, assembly GCA_900491605.1. NCBI lineage: Eukaryota > Viridiplantae > Streptophyta > Magnoliopsida > Arecales > Arecaceae > Calamus > Calamus simplicifolius. Next base: position 154,797 of record UESW01001403.1, read on the forward strand.
AGGAGGCGCGCGACCAGCTCCTTGCCTTCCTGCGAGCCAACTCAAACATTTTCACATGGTCGGCGTCCGACATGCCGGCATCCCTGAGGAGGTAATCACCCACCAGCTCAATATCAAGCTAGAGTGCCGGCCTATCGGCAGAAGAAGAGGAGCTTCGCCCCGACCGGCAAAAGGCCATTGATGAGGAGGTGCGCAAGCTGGTGGCTGCTGGGCACATTCGGGAGGTTTACTACCCCGACTAGCTAGCCAACGTCGTGATGGTTCGCAAGGCCAGTGGAGCTGGAGGATGTGCGTGGACTTCACCGACCTCAACAAGGCGTGCCCCAAGAACAGCTTCCACTGCCTCGGATTGACCAGTTGGTGGATGCCACGTCCGGCCATGAGACCCTCAGCTTCATGGACGCCTTCTGGGGTACAATCAGATTAAGATGGACCCGGCTAATGAAGAGGCAACCTCATTTGTAACTGAGAAGGGGATATATTGTTACAAGGTGATGCCGTTTGGGTTGAAGAATACGGGGGCCACCTATCAGAGGCTAATGAATAAGGTCTTTGGGGACCAAATCGGGCATAACATAAAGGTGTACGTGGATGATATGCTGACCAAGAGTATCCATGCAACCGACCACGTCGCCGACCTCGCGAAGACTTTCGGCAATCTCCGCCGGTATCAGATGAGGCTGAACCCCTGCAAGTGTGCCTTTGGGGTTACAGCAGAGAAGTTTCTGGGCTTCATGGTAATGCAGAGGGGGATCGAGGCAAACTCCGATAAGATCCATGCTATCCTGGACATGAGGCCCCCTGCTAACAAGAAGGAGGTACAGCGCCTGACCGGAAGGGTGGCAGCCTTGAGTCGCTTCTTGTCCAAGTCAGTAGAAAGGTGTCTACCTTTCTTCAAGGCGTTGCACAAGGTCAATGGTTTCGAGTGGATGAAGGAGTGCCAGGAAGCCTTCGAGGAGTTAAAGAAGTTTTTATCTACTCCACCATTGCTGTCCAAGCCGATGGGCGGGAAGGAGCTCTATCTGTATCTTACGGCCTCCCCCGAGGCCGTCAGCTCCGTGCTTATTCGCATGGATGCCGACGGGATGCAGAAGCCTGTCTATTACACCAGCAAGGTACTTCACAATGCTGAGACCAGATACTCCAAGACCGAGAAGATCACCTTTGCCCTGATCGTCTCCGCTCAATGCTTCCGACCTTACTTCCAAGCTCATCCAATAGTGGTGCTCACGGACCAGCCTCTCGGACTATCTTATCCCGTTCTGACACCTTCTATCGGCTTGTGAAGTGGGCCATCAAGCTGGGAGAGTTCGACTTGTCCATTCGGCCGAGATCTGCAATGAAGTCCCAAGTGTTAGTTGATTTCCTGGCCGAGTGCACCTGGGCCGAGGAGCGTTCGGAAGAACCACACATGGAGTCCCCATGGCCAAGGAAGCAGGAGAGAAGGACTGGATCCTTCATGTTGACGGTGCATCGAACTCTCAGAGGAGTGGAGCTAGTCTCATTCTGGCGAGCCCCGAGGGAGAGGTGGTTGAGTATGCTCTTCGATTCCTTTTTTCAGCCACCAACAACCAGGCGAAGTATGAAGCCCTGCTAGCAGGGATGAGGCTGGCTGAGGAGCTCGGGGCGAGGCATTTGAGGGCCTTCACAGACTCTCAGCTTGTCTCTGGGCAAGTCGCTAGGGAGTATGAAGCCAGAGATTCGGTCATGTCCCATTACCTAAGCAAGGTGCAGTCCCAGGCCTCCCAGTTTGCTTACTTTCGTTAGCTACATTCCCTGGAGGGAGAATGCCAGGGCTGATGCGCTGTCCTGCTTGGCCACCTCGGCCGACGGGACCTTGGGAAGGTACGTGGAGTACCTACAGGTCCCAAGCATTGAAGCCACAGAAAAAGCCCTGTCGGTCGAGCAGGAATCCTCTTGGATGGACGCTTACATCCGGTATCTTACCGATGGTGCCCTCCCTGAAGATGTAGCTAAGGCCAGGCTACTCAAGTGACGGGCCCCGAAGTTCTTAGTGATGGACGGCGGCTGTACCGAAGGTCATTCTCATACCGGGTCCTCAAGTGCGTCGGCCCCTCGGAAGCTGATTACATCCTACGGGAGATCCATGAAGGCATCTGCGGGAGTCATCTAGAGGGCAGAGCTCTAGTGCACAAAGCCCTGCGGCAGGGCTACTATTGTCTGACGATGAGGGAGGACGCCGCCGAGCTCGTTCGGAGGTGTGATAGTTGCCAGCGCCATGCTAGCATCCAGCGGCAGCTGACTTCCTAGCTAAGCTCCTTGGTGGCCCCCTGGCCCTTCGCTCAGTAGGGGATGGACATCCTGGGACTGTTCCCTTCGGCACCGGTCAGCGCAAATTCCTGTTGGTAGCCGTCGACCACTTCACCAAGTGGATCGAGGCTGAGGCACTGGCCAAGATCACCGAAGGCAAGGTGAGATCCTTCTTCTGAAAGTTTGTAATCTGCCGGTTCGAGCTGCCACATACTCTCATCACCGACAATGGCCGGCAGTTCGACAATGCGGCCTTCAGAGGATTCTGCACCGAGCTGGGCATTCACCAGCGGTTCACCTCAGTCGGGCACCCTCAGACCAACGGTGCAGCCGAGGTGGCCAACCGCGTTATCCTCCAAGGACTTAGAGCACAGCTGGGACTTCAAAGGAAGGTGGGTGGAGGAGCTCCCCAGTGTGCTGTGGGCCTACCACACAATGCCGCAGGCTCCCACCGAAGAGACGCCCTTCAGCCTCGTCTTCAGGTCCGAGGCTGTCATCCTAGTGGAGATAGGTGCCCCAAGACCCCGTACGGAGTCATACAGTGAGGAGGACAACTCAACCCAGCTGCGGGCCATCCTCGACCTCGTGGAGAAGATGCAAGACCAAGCGCGACTCTAGATGGCGCCTATCGGCAGCGAACGGCCAGGTACTACAACGCACGCGTCCACCCCAGGACCTTCCTTTGGGGGACCTGATCCTCAGGCAGGCTGAAGTTTCTAAGCCGACGGAAGGAGGCAAGTTGTCACCAAATTGGAAGGGACCCTATCGAGTCACCGAAGTCCTCCATCATGGAGCGTATAGAATCGAAGGACCGGATGGGAAGCCGCTCCCACGAACATGGAACGTCGATAATCTCCGTCGGTATTATCAATAATGTACCCCTTCTCTACATTGAGTTGTGTGTCTACATTCTTTCGGGCACCAGTCCCGTATTCTATATTAATAAAAGTGTGTTCGAGTAACCCATCTTTTCAGTAAAGCCTAAGGCCAGCTCGGCACTTCAAGACCGATGTACCATCGGCACCGAAGACCGGTGTTCCACCGGCACCAAAAAGCCTAAGGCCAGCTTGACACTTCAAGACCGATGTACCATCGGCACCAAAGACCGGTGTACCACCGGCACCAAAAAGCTCGATGCTAGCTCGGCACTTCAAGATCGATGTACCATCGGCACCGAAGACCGGTGTACCATCGGCACCAAAAAGCCCAAGGCCAGCTCGGCACTTCAAGACCGATGTACCATCGGCACCGAAGACTGGTGTACCACCAGCACCAAAAAGCTCAAGGTCAGCTCGGCACTTCAAGACCGATGTACCATCGACACGAAGACCGGCGTACCACCGGCACCAAAAAGCCGAGGCCAGCTCAGCACTTCAAGACCGATGTACCATCGGCATGAAGATCGTGTATTATCGGTACCAAAAAGCTCGAGGCCAGCTCATCACTTCAAGACTGATGTACTATCGGCACCGAAGACCGGTGTACCACCAGCACCAAAAAGCTCGAGGCCAGTTCGGCACTTCAAGACCGATGTACCATCGGCACCGAAGACCGGTGTACCACTGGCACCAAAAAGCCCGAGGCCAGCTTGGCACTTCAAGACCGATGTACCATTGGCACCGAAGTCCGGTGTACCACGGCACCAAAAAGTCCGAATCCACCTCGACATTTCAAGACCGATGTACCATCGGCACCGAAGATCGGTGTACCACCGGCACCAAAAAGCCCGAGGCCAGCTCGGTACTTCAAGACCAATGTACCATCAGCACCGAAGACCGGTGTACCACCGGTACCAAAAAGCTCGAGTCCACCTCGGCGTTTCAAGGCCGATGTTCCATCAGTACTCAGAAGCCCGAGTCCACCTCGGCATTCCAAGGCCGATGTTCCATCGATACTCAGAAGCCCGAGTCCACCTTGGCGTTCCAAGGCCGATGTTCCATCGATACTCAAGCCCGAGTCCACCTCGGCATTCCCAGGCCGATGTTCCATCGGTACTCAGAAGCTCGAGTCCACCTTGGCGTTCCAAAGCCGATGTTCCATCGGTACTCAGCGGCTCGAGGCAGACCCAACCCCGAGTCCAACCTCGGCGCTCTCTCAAATCTGGCCCGCATAGTAGCTAAGTCGTGGACTCGCTCGTGACGAGCGGGCGGACGCTGGTCCTCGAGGCCGACGCAGCCCCTAGGGGTCCTACATCGGCATGCTGAGGAGGATTAAAAGTTCAAAACATAAGGAACCAAAATATTTTCATTACCAAAAAGGTATTTACAAAATGCCGCTGGGTTGGGCGTTAGTACAAAAAGAAGGAAAAAAGTACAAAAGTCTAGGGATCGGCCTCCAAGGCTCGAGGGAAGTTCAGGTCCTGGGCCACTTTCTCCTTGCCATACTGGAACCCTTGAAGATAAGCGTCCATAGAGGTTTCAGCTAGCTCATCCGCAAAGTGTTCTGATGCCCTGAACTCCTCCATGGCCACTGTGACTCTAGCCTCAGCCGCAGCCTCTGCCTCACGGGCCCTAGCCTTGGTGGTAGCCTCTACCTCTCGGGCCTAAGCTTCCTTCTCCTCGGCCAGGGAGGCGGCCCTCCTCTCTACCTCTTCAGCGTGCTCCGCCCTCTCCTCGGTGCGCTCGCCCTAGCCTCGGCGCCTGGATGGCAGAGTCTAGCTCGTCGATGTGCCGATCCCTAGCGGAGATGGCACCCTCAGCCTCCCCGAGCTGGTTCAACGCCACCCGAGCTCGGTTGGCTTCAGTCTCTGCCCGCCTGGTGGCCTCCGCTATCTTGGTGGCTCGGTCGGTCCTCACCGCCTCCAAGGCCCTTCCAGCCACCTGGCTCGGGCCTGGGCCTCCTCGGCGTCCCGTTGGGCCTGGCGAATGATGACCTCACCATCGTCAATGACCTCCCTTGTGGCCACCAGAAAGTTCGCCGACTGCATTCAGAAACATCTATCAGTGCCAAAAAATGGTCAAGTATTTAAAGCCAAGGGTCACAGGACTACTTACCCGGATGAGAGCCACGAAGGCCTCTCGGAAGAACGTTGACGCCCTCAGGTACCTGAGCTCCTCCTGGAACTCAGGCATGATTACCTGGGAGATGAGCCACTTCGCTCCGTGCCCATTGTCCATGAGGGAGAACCTGTGGGGCATCGGCCTGGCCCTGCTTCCCTCAACGGTCCTGGTAGGCTCAGGCATGGGGGGCACGGGGCTGCCCGCCGGTACCTCCTCCGAGGGTGGACTCGTAGCTACCGATTGCCCCTCACCCCAGCTTCGCTCCGCCTCCGCCGGGGTTGGTTCGGTTGGGACCTGGAGCTCCGCCGCTATCGCCTCTTCAACCCTCACCCCTTCCGAAGGGGTGTCTGCTGTCAGATCCACCTCCGGTGCGACCATGGGTTCTTGGCGCTCGGGTGGCGGGGAATCTTGCGCAGC
>UESW01001403.1:160793-235088 GCA_900491605.1 Calamus simplicifolius
CGTCGGGAGTTGGTAGGAAGAGCCCAACTTTCCTAGGGATTTGGTAACAGGCTCTGATGTTAGCCAATTCTTGGCCCATTACCGTGGAGGCGGTCCCCGTCGGGGATTCCGCCCCCATCCTCGATGAGGTGGCGGCGGCCGCTGGGCAACTCCTCACCGGAGCCCTGCCAGCGGCCCATCGCTGGATGATAGGAATGTGGTCCTCCGGATCAAAGGAGGACCACGAGGGAGCAGGAGATGGAGAGGCACGAAGCCTCGAGGACAAAATCTGGTCCGCAGGGGACTCAGACGAAGGCCAGGACGGAGAAGAAGAAGTCATTGGAAGAAGCTAGGAGGGCTGGGAAGGTCAGGAAGCTAACCTGGAATGGGATGCAGGGGGAGCAGGGTCGTAGGAGGAAGACGAGGTTGGGAGCTGGAGGAAGAAGATAATCTCAGGCAAAGTGATGAAACCCAGCCTTTTGCCAAACTTATGGCTTTTAAATCGTCCTGCCTCACCTACTCGGCCACGCGACTGCCCCTATAGGCAGAGTCGCCTCGGTAGGCGCCAGCATGTGAGACGCTCCCCTTCGGCCAATCGCAAGGCAATGCTGACGTCGGCACAATGATGGCAATGATGGCGGTGGCTTTTCGTGGGTTCCGAGAGGACACCCCCACTTCGAGGCCAATCTTTGCAGATCGGACGGATGATAGAGGCTGTACTGTTGCACCCCCAAAGTCTCCCACGCTAAGTTATCGCAGCGCCCATGGACACGTGCCCGTCAGCAGTTGGTGGCGGGTGGGGATCAACCACTCAAAAAGTGACACCCCTTTCACCTTGCAGAGGTGGGCCCGCTTTGTCTCAGGGGTGAGGGGGCATCTGATGTGGCTGATCCAACATCGTTAGAGTTAACAGTGAAGGTAACTGACGGAGCCCCGGCTTCGGCTTCGAGGCCCCTTCGGCCTTCGAGGTCCTCTTGACCTTGGACCCGGCATCCCCTCGGCCTCAGCCTCGGACTTGGTGTCCCCTCGGCCTCGGCCTCGAACCTGGCGACCCCTCGGCCTCGGCCTCGGACCCGGCGTCCCCTTGGCCTCGGCCTTGGACCAGTGTCCCCTCGGCCTGGACCTCATGTCCCGCTACCTTGAGCCCCTGACACACCCATGTGGCCCACCAACTGTCTGTGGTAGCCACGTGGCCCACTACTCTGCAATAGTGCGTGGCCATGCCCCTTAGCGGCGCATGCCTGACATGACCAGGCCCACCTGCCACCTATAGCACCGTGTCTAGCAGGTGGCTGGGGGGCAAGACACCTCTGACATGCTCAGTATCGATTTGACCTATCACTGTCAGCCTAGCCACCTGTCCACTATCGGACAACGATACCTCGAAATCATCAACCTTCTGAAAGTGGGAAAAGGAACCCTCAGACATGTATAAAATGCCCACACTCACAACGAGAAAGGAATCCTGAACTCAAGTTCTCTAGCTATCCTTCTGCTAGTTTTCCTGTCTGTTCCCAAGTGACTTACTTGAGCGTCGGAGGGTCTCCACCGGAGCATCCGTCTCCGAAACTTTCTTATAGGAGCTCTTCAGAGGAGGTCCTCCATCTTCCGGCGTTGAAGGAATGTGACTTTGTAGGGAGAAACAATCTCCGAGGCATGCATATTTTAAAAAATTGATAACAATTATCAATGCGAAATTTAAAGATTACATACTAATCTATCTAACATGCATCAAGATCATATCTCTGCCTTGTTATAGGATCAATTGATCCAAAATATGCATATAAATAAAACTATCAAGATCATGTCTTGATCTTCAAGGCAAGAAGTCATACTTCTTATCTTGAAGCATGCCTTAAGATCTAGGGATCATATCACTTACCTTGAAGGCAATTGGTAAATCCCTTTATGCTCTGCAGCCGTTCAATCGTCCGGCCTCTAGTATCGTCCACGAAGCCCCGAATGATCGGATTCCCGGGAGTGCTAGCTCGCGGAAAACGACTTTGCTGATCTTGAATCCTCCAACTTGAATTCTTTTTCTAGGATCCTCCACACTTCCGTTAGCACCAGAATCACCAGGATTTTCTATTCTAATTCTTTAAAAATCAATTCAACATATCGTGTATTGTTTTTCTCTTCTGTGTAATCTGGTGAGGGATGTCCTCTATTTATAGTCTCTTTTAGCCAGCTCATTAAATTCTAACATTTAGAATTCCGCCGCTTGCCGAAAACCAAAGAGACCGAACCGTAGCGCTTGGTTAATTCCGACGTTCGTAAAGAACCAAAGAGTCGTCGAACCGACGTTCGGTAAAAATCAAAGAGTCATCGAACCGTAGCGCTTGGTTAATACAAAGAGGCGCATTTATTCTAACACTTTAGAATTCCGACGGAATTGTTTGGAGAAGATTAATGCAAGACATTAAATTCTATATGTGAATTTAATCTCTCAGACTTATGCGAGAGGTTTGGGTTTAGTTTTTGGTTTAAGGTAATCTGAATTTATTGGACTGAACCCACATAGATCATGGTCCTAGCCCAAATCAAATTTGGCTAGTTCTGAATCTATTTAAATCCAAATCAAGTCTAATTTTAAATTAATATTTGAAATTGACTAGTCCTTCTAATAGACTTAAACCAAATTGAATCTTATTCAATTGTACTTAACCTAATTGAGATAATTCAATCAATCAAATTGATTAATTAAATCATATATGATTCTCAATCGTTGATCAACAAACAGATCATCATAGGAAACTTCTATGCATTGACTCTCTAGGTTCGAACCTAAGCCGTAGCATAGAAACAACTTTCTATACTAATCGATGTGCCCATCTAGCAATGGAACCGACGTCCGGATAGGTTGAAGAGTTGCCGAGCAAACTCCAAGAACCCTAAGAAATAGTTACGTATAATTTATCCTCTTGACCACAAATGCTAAGGATGGCTTAAGAGCCTGTCAACTCTAAATAGCAAATCCATAAAGTGATTTCAATTTTAGTGATCATGTGACTTTCACATGAAGTTCCTTGGCCAAGGTCTTGCTAAATTGAAACACAAGCATTTCTCCTTTTAACGGATAGGTCAAATTTCATCTTGATCCATAACTGACTACCACAAGTACTTGACTGCACCCTGTAACCTTTCGTAGCTGGATTAGAAATCTAGGTGGTCCGACACCTAAGTACAATGAGTTGCTTGTAAGCCACTGGTTGTGATCTTCAGGTCTGAAGGATACTTATACCTATATCTTCTCGGATTAACTCTTGACAGTAGAGTATCCGGAAATGAGTCATTTCGGTGAAATGTACTCCTACACTTTCACTGTATGTCATACCAGTGTCTCTACACTCCTTGGTTAAGAGGACAACCAAAATATGATATACAACGTCCTATAATTGATAGTACTATGGCCCTGTCATAGTATATCATATGGTCGAACCTTTTTGAGGACCTTCAAAGATAAATCCTCCTTTATCGTGAAGGAAGATCCTAAGGGCTTCATTACAATCAGGAGTATTAAGAAGATGTTCTTGTAATGAATAAACTGCCAAATAATTTTATTAATATATCAATTTATATACAATTTACATTAGCACAATCATCAAATGATTGGCTTTAGGATACAATTCCCAACAGACTTGGCATCAACACTTGGATTTACTGTTATGTTTGTTCACCTCCCATCCCTCCCCCCATATTTCTTTCTTTCTTTCTTTTTTTTTTACAGAGGTGCATTTTGAAGGTATCGACAGTTTTCAAACAATCGAACGATTAACGTTGGTCTTGCCTTAGGTTTCTCCCTTGTTAGGCTAAAGTAATACACAATGGTGGAAGTTGTTGCTTCAGAGAACTGTTGCATATGTAATTAGGGAGGTATTGGAGTTGTTTTGTTTGCTTTGGAAAGGAGTCTCGACCGGGTTATTGGGGGTGCTGAGGCCCGCTCTCTACCCTTTTATCCCTATTTTATTTGAAAAAAAAGTTTTATGCACTGCATGCGATTGATTCCATGTATATATGGACTGCATGTGAGATGCGCGAAGAACAAAATTGTCCTTAGCATGCACGATCGCATGTGCATGCAGTCAACATTGCATTCGATGCACGCGATCTGCACCGCATTCAGTGCACAAAAACTTTCTCTTTTATTTGTAAGCGGTCCAGAGCATCATCCAAGTTTGATACAACAGTTCAGAACACCGTCCAAGCTTGATACGTGATATGGCTATATAATCTTTAAAACTAATTCTTCAAATTATGCAAGAAATAAATTCATCCCATCCTTATGGAGGCGAGCTTACAATCAGCTCATCGCCTCTTTTTGATGACACATTTGGAAGACAAAAATCTAATTTTTTTCTGAAAAATCCTCATCAGAGTAGGCATCAGCATATAGGATACTTTTTTTTTGAGCCTTGAGCATGCTTACTAAGCGATGAGGTTGCAAAGGAACACATTCTCTTTCAACATTCCTATTATCTGCTCAATTAATTCCTTGTTACTTGTATATATTTTTTATAATAAATTTAGGAAAGTTTTACTCTTCTATTCCACCTAAAAAAAATTCAAATGTTATAAGGTTACGGATTAAGACAAGTTAAATTATTAATAAATAGCTAATGTAGTTGCTTCTCACTCCAACCATTGTTCACCTCTAATCCTAAACTTTCTAAGGCTTTACAAAAATATTTCAAAGAAAAACATAATGAGCCTAAGCCTAGTGGAAACCTCATACACCCACATCCATATGCACACATATATCAAATATGCAATAGTTGAATATAATGATAAAAAAATATAACCAATATGAATCAGTATTACATTTCAAATACAATTATTTGGAAAGGCAATTTATTCAAATAATTATCCTTAAGGACCAATGAGTATTAAAATAAGATAAAAAGAACAAGCTTGGATCAAGGTATGTTAGACATTATCATAAGAATTAATTTTTATTCCTTCAAGTTGTAAGTGAATTGCGGTTGCGTTTGGTGTATCGCCAGACAATTCTAATAGTAATATAAATTATCCACAAGATAGATTACTACTTGATAGATTATCAGTAATGTTGGTTACTGTGTTTGGTATACACAGGTAATGCTACAGTAATATTGATTACCGTATTTGGTATGACAAACAGATTACCGGTCATATAACATCAAATTCCTAAAATACTCCTAAATTAAATTTATTAAAAATTTAATATTATTATATTTTTAATTTTTTAAAAAATATATTTATAAATGATAATATTTTAAAAAAATTATATTTATAAATGATATTTGAAGTGGCCGGTGAGGATGCGGAGGCTATCAATCAGAAGAAGTTCGTGGCGTCTAAAGATAGCCGTGAGGCCACTGGACTGCGGAGATTTGCGACCCAACTCGGCGGTAGAGGGTATGGCTCGGGACCTCCATGTCCCAGCAAGGTTGGTGGAGAAGAAGGCGAGTAGAGAGCGATCAAAGAAAGCAGGGGCAATTTTGTTAAAAAAATTTATCAGATTACTACATCTCTGGCAATATGGATAACCATCCATTCCTTAGGTAATCCGGATTACCTCTCAGATTATCACTACAAGATAGATTGCCATTCAAAACATGTACCAAGCATAGTTATCTGATGGGCCCCATTTAAATTACTGATAATCTGTATAGATTACCTGCTACCAAATGCAACCTTAAGGTACAATGATTTAGCTTGATTTGGATCTCCTTCCACGAGCATGGTCAGGTTGAAAGTATGACCTAAAAGCTCCTTCAGATGCTCAGCATCTTTGACACTTTGGAATAAATTTGAGCTTACACTTTGTGGAAGAAAAGATAAATAAATTGTTATATATTAGGCCTTGGACTTAAAGCCTATTTATAAGCTTAGTCCAATGGTCATAATGTCTGGAATGGAATCAAATGATATGATTTTTCCACTTGATAGTCTTGTGAGACAATCACATTCAGTACAATTAAAATTCCATTTGGGTGCAACTTTCTATTTTAAAAAGATTTCAAATGTTGTATGGAATGCTCATGAAATCAGCTGCTCTCTGCAATTTTTTTAAAAAATATTAAATGTTTAAATGATGTTTATGATCTATGACCATTAGCACATGAAATCATGATACCTATTGAAGTACCTCGTGCATAGTCCTACATTAGATGGCCTAAGAAGGGAAGGAAATTATAATGTCTCCATCCATAGTCTCACTTGGATGAAAAAGAATTGTTTAAAGAGTTATAACTAAAGTTTGCTTACTATTAATTAATGTTCACTCAAGTTTTTAAGATCACGTAAGATTGCACTAATTTTTTAAATTATTATTATTGTTGTTGTTGTTATTGTTGTTATTGGTGAAGCATTCAATTCATTGCAAAGGTAGATAGAAGACTTGTTGAAGAGGCTAGTCCAAAGCCTTTGAGAATCGATAACCATAGGGGAATGGGATGACTCGAGGCTAGCAGGCTTGCACCCCAATGCTAGATTGTTTGCCCTGGTTAAAGGAAGGCGCCGCTAAACCTTACGGTCGTCCTCACACCTTTCGCTCTGTGTTCCAACCTCTAAAGAAGGCCACGACCATTTTTACATAGGGACTGGGACTCTAAGGTAGTGTTTGATAGGAAAAATATTATCTATGGATAAGTGTACGGATAGAGTTTATCCCCTGGCTATCCCTAGGGATATCCCTTGGCTATCCCATTGATCATATCAAATGCAAAAAGGTAAATTCATAGGATAACTTTTTTTACTCTTATTTGGAGGGATAACCAGCTATTCCTGCATTCTCTAGGGAATAAATTGAGGGGATATCCCATGGTTAACCATGGTTACCATGGATTATCCTTTAGTTACTTTATTCCCCTCTATCCCCTATTTCAAACACTACCTAACATCTTGATGTCATAACTCCCAAATCAAGGGCTCTAGGGATGAAGCACAGAGGTTAGATGCCTTAGCCGCTCACCGGCTAGTCACTGAAGAGAGGTCAGGGCATTGGAAAAGATTTTAGGCTAGATATATTAGTTTACTTAAAAACTCCCTTTAACTGTCTTTGAATCATGAATAAATGGAAATTGCATGGATGATTTTTCTCGAGTGGGAGAACCGGAATTGTTCTCCTTCTTCGTCACCCTCCTCTTACTCTTGTTGGGGTTTAATCCTTGATGAACAGTAATGGGATCAACCTCGCTGAAGAAGTAACCTAGGCTTTCACCCTTTATTGTCAATAATCAGATTGGCTACTGATTTTTGTATCCTTTATCAACAATCAGCTTCTTGAACAACCACCACAGCCCCTTTTATTCCTAAAAATTTATTTAAAATAAATCTTTCCCTATTCTTTGCTGATCCTCCCCTCCGTCTTTATGTGGTTTTTCTTCTTCCCAGCCGGAGCTTTTTCTTCCCAGCCTTCACGCCTTCTTTCCTGAACGTGAGATGCTTTCTTTCCATTGACCAAAGTCTTCCTCTCTCTCTTGGAACCAAATGATCCCAAACGGAGCCACGCATAGACTCTCTCCTTCATGTCTGTGACTCTCCTGTGGCTCTCCCACAAAGCCGTGCAATCCCACAAAATCTAGGTGAAGCTGATAGACCACCAGAAGTCTGGATCTTCTTCCCACAGACCTCCACGGACTTCCTAAATGCCTCTTACGCTTGGATCTTCACGTGTCTTCCTGGGAGCGGAAGTTCCCCAATGGATCCAAGCGCTCCATGAAGCCGTCCTTGACGAAGCCCTGATTCTAGCTCCGTGCGGCAAGGGAAAGAAGAATAGAGAGAGAGGAGGAGGAGAAAGAGAAGATAGGGCAGCCGCCTTTATGATGAGAGAGAAATTTTTGGAGAAAAGAATCTATTCTCTATATCTTCAAACCCTAGAACTAGAGTTTAAATACATCCATGAAGTGGGTCAGACCCAGACTCAAAAAAACTTCCATGGACTAACCCAATGAGATTAAACTAATTCCCAAGCCCGTGTACACCCGTAACTTGATTTAATCTTAACCCTTGGACTCAAACCCAGTCCAATACAAGTTACCCTCTGGGCCTTGATAGCACCACACCTGACCCAACAATCTCCACCTTTGTGCTTTCAAGGCCTCAACACGTCCGCTGCATCCATCAGCTGCAATCTCTACAAAAGTTATCTCGTGAAAGAACCTTGGTCAATGCATTGCTGGATTCTCCTTGGTATGTACCTTCACAAGCTCCACTCCAACTTCTTCCATAAACTCTCTGTAGTTGAAGCCCTCCTTCTGAAAGTATCTTTGGCCACTAGTCCTACCTTGTACCTAATACCTCCTTGCTCTAAAGGCCCTTTCTTGCGCTGATAAACCCATTTGCAATCAATGGATTTCTTTTCTTGTGGCAGCTAGACATTTGCCGTGCCAGTCTTGTAGAGAGACTGCATCTCCTCTGCCATAGCCTGCATCTCCTGCCATAGCCTGGACCCATCTATCTCTGTCCTGGCTGTTCACAACTCCTAATAGGTGTAAGGGTCTTCATTTGCTGTCACCAGGGCATATGACACCGAATCCTCGAAGCCGTATCGAACTGATGGTCGCACGTTCCTCCTGGGCCTATGCAGTGCAATCTCAGTATCAGTTCCCTGCTCAGCATCCTCTGAGTCCTCTGCTCAGCTGCATCCTGCTGAACTTCCTGACTTCTGACCCCTCTGTCAGTCTTCTCCATCTGAATCTCAAATCCTCCTAGTCACTAGCAAATGGCACGACTGTGTAGGAGGTCATCTGACTAGTGTTACCATGTTCCACCTCATATAGTCCCTGTTGTGCATTTGTATCATCTCTGCTCCGAAGGATCGAGCTCTCATCAAAGGTTACATCTCTGCTGATGAAAACCTTCTTCTCCAAGGGATTCCATAACCAATACCCCTTGATTCCATGCGGGTAGCCCAGGAATACCATCTTCTTAGACCTGGCGTCCAACTTACTCTGCTCCCCAGCACCAACATGCACATATGCCGTGCATCCAAACACCCTCAGATGGTTCAGGTTTGTCTTCTCTCCAGACTATATCTCCTTTGGAATGCCTCCATCTAACCTGGTGTGCGGTGACCGATTGATCAAGTAGCTAGCTACATCTATTGCGTTAATCCAGGACACCTTTGGAAGCCCTGCCTGTAGCCTTAAGCACCTTGCTTTTTCAACAATGTTCTGTTCATTCTCTCACCACCCCTTCCTATTGAGAGGTTCCTATCACCGAGAAGTGACTTTTGATGCCTCACTCCTCACAAAATCTCTGGAACTCCTTGTTGGTATATTCCCCGCCACGGTTTGACTTCAAACACTTCACACTCCTACGCTACTCTCTCTCACCTCAGCTTCCAGATTCTGAACTTGGTGAAGACCTTTAATTTCTTCTTCATGAAGTAAATCCACTGCTTTCCTTAGAAATCATCTATTAAGGTAAAAAAAGTATATGGCCCATTCCTTGCAGAAACTGGGGCTAGTCCCCAGACATTTATGTGTACTAACTCCAAGGGTTCTGCACTCTTAGCTGTGCTGATCAAGAACTGCATACTACTCTGCTTCCCCATCTGACATGGCTCACAGATCTCCATGACTCCACCACTCAGGTTCGAAGTAGTCCTCTCTTGCTCAGTTCTTTCATCCCCCTGTCTCCTATGTGGCCTAAGCGGTAATGCCACATCATGTACACATCCCGAGGATCTTGTTTCATAGCTGCTGCCTTAGATTTTCTATCACCATAGAGCCCTCCAAATGTATAGGTTGTTCTCCATCTTTCTCCCTCTCATCACCACCATAGCTCCATTGGAGATGTTCAGAACTCCACTCCTGGCATGACTGCTGAAGCTGTATCCAGTCTGCTCCAGGTACCCCAATGATACCAGATTCTTCTTAAGTTCTAGGACATGCTTCATGCTGGTAAGAGTGCACACCTTGCCATCAAACATCCTCATCCTCACTGTGCCAATCCCTGCCACCTTGCAAGGGTGATCATCTATAAGAGTCACACACCCTCCATCAACCTCTGTGTAAGTACTTAACCATGATCAGTTGGGAGTGTAATGATGAGAACATGCTAAATCCAAGGTCCACATATCTGTGCTGTAACTGTGACCATCTGATACCACCAAGAGATCATCCTCCAACTCTTATCCTACAACTGTACTCACAGATTCAGATCCTTCCTTTTCTTCTTTTTCAACTTAGGACAATCCCTTTTAAAATGTCCTACCCCACCACACTTGTAGCACTTAGCCTTCTTGGACTGTAATCGTCCCCTAGGCATGCTCTTGTCCCTGCTTCTGCCTAACCTTTCCCCAACTGATAGACCTTCTAGGGAATAGCTTCCTTGGTCATCCTCTCCCTCTGCTCATTTGTTTGAAGCACTGAGACAATATCTTCATAGAATAATGTCTCCTTCCCGAGTAGCATTGTGATATGTGCAGCAAACACAATAACAAAAGTGCCTTATCTTCCTCCTCCATCTTGATCCCGATATTCAACAATTCATTGCTCACCTGATCAACACCTGGATGTGGCCCAGCACATCTCCACCTTCTGACATACGAAGGCTGTAGAGGCGCTTCTTCAACATCAACTTGTTGCACATATTCTTCCACATATAGAAGGCTTGCAACTTCGACCAGAGTCCCTTCGGGTCTTCTCCTCCAGCACTGAATAAAGGACTGAATCTGCTAGACATCCTCTGATCATTGAACATGTCTTCTTTTCCAACAACATCCACTGCTTATCTGTCATCCTATCTAGCCTTTTCTCTAAAGCACAAGAAGATCCTCTACCCGGATTTTCCACATGGAGAAACTTTCCTTCCCATCGAACTTTTCAAATCTATTTTTATGCTACTACTCATGGCAAGATCTCAACCAAAACAAAAATAGCATAAAAAATAAATTTTAGAAAATTAAGAAGTACCTTGATGGACCTTGTTGAAATTGTTTCAACACTTTGAATATCTCCAAACAACTTATTTTTGTTCCTGAACCAGGCTTTAAGATCTCCAAACAACTTCTTATTATTTCTGAACCTGGCTCTGATACCACTTATTGGGGTTTAATCCTTGATGAACAGCAAATGATCAACCTCGCTGAAGAAGTAACCTAGGCTTTCATCCTTTATTATTAATAATCAGATTGGCTACTGGTTTTTATATCTTTCATCAACAATCAGCTTCTTGAACAACCACCACAGCCCTTTTTTATTCCTAAAGATTTATTTAAATAAATCTTTCCGTATTCTTTGCTGATCCTCCCCTCCGTCTTCACATGGCTTCCCAACCGGAGAGCCTTCACGCCTTCTTTTCGTGAACGTGAGATGCTTTCTTTCTGTTGACCAAAGTCTTTCTCTCTCTCTTGGAACCAAAGATCCCAAACGGAGCCACACACAGACTCTCTCCTTTATGTCGTGACTCTCCTGTGGCTCTCCCACAAAGCCGTGCGATCCCACAAAATCTAGGTGAAGCTGATAGACCACCAGAAGTCTAGATCTTCTTCCCACGGACCTCCACGGACTTCCTAAACGCCTCTTACGCTTGGATCTTCATGTGTCTTCCTAGGATCGGAAGTTTCCCAATGGATCCGAGCGTTCCACGAAGCCGTCCTTGACGAAGCCCTGATTCTGGCTCCGTGCGACAAGGGAAAGAAAAATGGAGAGAAAGAGAGGGAGGAGAAGAAAGAGAAGATAGGGCAGGCAGCCACCTTTATGATGAGAGAAAGAAATTTTTGGAAGAAAAGAATATGTTCTCTATATCTTCAAACCTTAGAACTAGAGTTTAAATACATCCACGAAGTGGGCCAGTCCAAACTCAACAAAACTTCCATAGACTAACCCAATGAGATTAAACTAATTCCCAAGCCCGTGTACACCCGTAACTTGATTTAATCTCAACTATTGGACTCAAACCCAACCCAATACAAGTTAGCTCCTTGGGCATTGATAGAACCACACCAGCCCAACAACTCTCGCTTTGACTCCTTTCCTAATTTTAATAAATTTTGATGCACAGCACCATTTCCCTCAAGAGAAGCAACTGCAAGGGTTTTTTTAATTTCATGAATAAATATCTCATGATAGACCAATATGCCTTTCGTTATAAATTTTTGTCTTAAGGATTTCAAAGGTATAATGTTTAGATCATTTTAACGCGAGAATTCTAAAAGGCGAAGCAGAACAGGAGTCCTCTTCTAAGAAAAAATTTTCTACTTGAATTCTAAATAATTAAGCTTATCATAATAGTGCACAATGTCAGCTCATTGAATTTGATTGTTTATCCAGTTCCACACAATCAAGGATAGGTATGCACACAAAAGTTTATATACTTATCCTTAAGCGTTTGCTTCTAAAATTCCCACATACCATCTATGGCATCACTTCTCTATGATTTCCTGACACCGGCATATGAGGTGTGATAAAAGCTGATAGCCTACTGAAAGATCAAATTCATAAAATCAATATTATGCCACCTCATGTGTCAGTGTCGAGAATCCATAGAGAAGTGATGCCATTTTGTATAATATTTTAATTTCCATATGCGTTGGAATTAAATTGGAATTCAAGTCGATCTAGATTTCTCGCATGCCATGAATTAAAATAACACTCCTTGCTAGAATACCGATATCAACCTTACAGAAGTCCAAGTTCTTACATTAATTCAAGTTGATCTAGTTTTTGGCTTCTCTATTTTCTCAAAAAAACAAAAAAAAAATCAAGTTGGTCTTGAAGATTAAGGGGAAACAAATATCAGCGATGGAGAGAGTCAGAGAAATGACAATTTATTGAACATAAATTCTAAGAGTTACACACAAGCAAATGATAATGTCATAAAAAAAAAAAAAAAGGAAGGGAAACAAAATTACAAATATATCAAAACACCTGGAAACAGCAATTACATGAGAGAGAATAAACTCAATACAAATTTAACCAAACAAAAGCACCATTTAGGGGAAGAAAGGCCAAATGCTGAGCACGTTGGTCCCGGAGAAATAAATAGGAGCAGTGGTATCTGGGGAAGAGAAGATTATCATATAATAAGCAACATACCAACCAATTTAAAGGTGCTAGAGAGATTAAAAATGGAAACAAATATGCAATGGAAGGAGAAATTACCTCGCCAAAGAAGAAGTGATGGCAGAGATCCATGCTTTTAGTCTGATTCTTCCCATTCCCTCAATGTTGGTTTCAAAGGTGGGAGGGGCCTTGGTATACCGAATGTTCGTCCATAAGATTCGATCGTGACCTCGGGGATCCACTCAATAATGGGCCAATTGGGGCCATCCTTGAGAAAGGTCTTAAGGAGTGGTATGCTGCATTTCAAGTGAAATTTCTTAAATTCTGGAGAGAAGCTTGAGCATTTTGATGCTGGCCGAGTAGCCCCAATAACCACTCCGGGAGGCGTGGTGTCCGTCCATCATCATTAGTGGTAGACTCCTCTGAGATATCTAGTGTCAAGCATTGCAACTTATCGAGATTCTCCACATGCTGCAACCTCGGGCAATCTCTTATCTCCAAATATTTCAATGAGGGAAGGTTGGATACCCTTTCCAACATTGGATTTAATTGAAAGCTCTTCTGTCAGAGAGGGGAGGTCGTTGATTTCTGTTAGCTTGTCGCACTAATGTTCAATTGTTGTAAACTGGTGGCATGCCGTAGGTTTTCTGGAAGAGCTCTCAGATTGGGACAAAAGAAGACCAAGGATCTGAGACAGGGCAGCAACTTAGGGGCTTCTCTTCTTTCTTCGCTAACCCCCTCCGCAGCAAAGGACCACTCTTCCCAGTTTTCATAAAAATTAGCCTTCAAGCTTGGGAAATGCTGTCGGTGCCGATGATGCACGGGGGCCAAGAAATTCAGGTCCGATGGTTGTGATTGCATTTGCAGAAGAAATGCGAAGGAATTTCAGCTGGCGCAATAAGCCCAGTGGTGGAAGTTGTGGGCATGATGTACAATGAGAGAGCACTATTTCTGTCAGGTTAGGAAAAGAGGCATCCAATGAAGGTGACATCCATCCAGGAATCCAGTACCATAAAAGTAAAGATCCGAAGCGTCTGTAGGGTGGATGGCGGAGAGAGCCCTTCATATGTCTCGTTAATTCTCTGGATTGCTTCATCTTGAATATCCGGATAACTTCTATTTTATCATAAAATCAATGTCCTCAAAAAGTGACAATTTGCAAGAGTCGAGCTCCTTCTGCTTGTGCCATCTCCAACCTATCTATGTGCAAGAATCTCAGCTGGGACAGAGATCGTAGCTCATCCAGATCGCACCCCTCCTCGTCTGGTGCACCTGTGTCCTTATGGCCAACCACAAATCCTTGGAGATGGTTAAGATGTTTCAGTTTGCCTATTCCTTTGGGTACATGAGTCAGTGGAGTTTCTTCTAACCGAAGGCATCTTAGATTGCAAGTTTTGTAATGGTCTTAGGAAGTTTATGCAAGAATTACAACCTGACAGGTTAATATCTGCAGGTTTACAAGGCACCCAATGGACTCTGGCAGCTCTCTAATTTCTGTCCGATCAAGATCTAGATACCTGAGGTGAAAAGATTTCCTAGCGAGCCTGGAACACTCTCAAGTCCTGTGTCATTTATGGTTATGCTTCGTAGAAAACGCGATTCTCAATAAGTTCATTCTCAATCATCGTTATCCCGGGACTCCTTCGGAGCATTAGAGTCCTCAAACAGGTTTGCTGTTTTATCACATTTGGGAGTCTCTCCTTCATGTTTACCATCGACAAGCGACGAAGTTTAACCAAGGGATTTATGTTAGGTGATTGATCATTGCTACAGAAAGTACTCTCATCCCCTATCAAAAAGATAGCAAGGGAACGTAGCACATCATGCATTCTGCACCAACTGCCCTCATTCTATCACTTGTAAAAGATTCCTTCTAATTAACTCTGTATAGTATTCCTCTGCTAAATCTTCCATAAGTGTATCTCCTTGTGTTCCTTTACAAAACCTTCAGCCACCCAGTAACGTATAAGATCCATCTGATACATTGTAGAGTCCTCAGGAAATAATGAGCAATAAAGAAAACACTGTTTTAGATCCGAAGGTAAATCTTGATAACTTAAAAATAGAGCACCTGGGAGTTCTTCTTGAAGCTGGCTCATTGACCATGTATCGCTTTTGAGAACCTTATCCATTCTAAGCTACTTCTCTCTTTCGATATTAAAACCCCTGCTATAGTTTTGATTGCAAGAGGAAGACCATCACATTTTTTCACAATTTTAATCCCGATTTCTCTCAAATTATTGATCTCCTCCTCCTCCACATCATCATCTCCAAAGACTTTCTTGCAAAGTAATGCCCACCCAGTGTTATTATCCATTCTACTAACATGTGATATCTGCTCTTATTTTATTGCCACATTTCTGTTCCGAGTGGTGATGATAATCCTACCACTAGCTGTTGCACTTTCCAAAGGAATCTAAACAAATCCTCCATACATCCGAACTCCACATATCATCTAATACAATAAAGAATCTTTTCACAAGAATAGAGGAAAGATAGGGTATGAGCACCGCCTTAGATTCACCCCCATTATAATTTTTATCTATTTGCTAATCATCTCTTTGAGAAGCTGTCTCTGAAAAATCCTTAGAAACACACACCCATGCACGAATAGGAAAGTTCTCTTTGATCCTTTGATCGTTGTATATGTTAGAAGCAAGAGTGTCTTGCCAATTCCACCCATTCCATCAATCACCAAAACTCGATATCTTTTATTATCTTCTTTAATTAACGACTCCACAATATTCTGAGTAGCCTCTTCAATTTGTGTCCCGACAAAATCAGACTTAACCTCATTAGGAAAAGTCTGACGATGATTTATTCTACTCTCATGAACATCTTGCATAGAGTATTCCAGTTTAGGTAATATTGATTCATCTTCTGCAATCTGTTTTAGCCTGTTATTGAGTTTTCTAATTTTGCTACCAATTTCATGTCGGAACTTGATGCAGCTGAAGCAGGAAAATAAAGATGAAGGATGACGTACCATGGACGGATGATGACCTTCCAATAATTTTTGCCCTCGATCTCACAAAGATCAATGATATCATCAGCATCATACATGACATCCTTCAACTGCCTCACCCAAATACGGACTTCTCCATCTAGAAGTCTCTTCCGCTCTGCAGATTCAAGACGGACACTTATTTCTCCATTCTCCTCTGAAGCCTTCTGAGCTCATCCTCCACGCCCAGCATCATGGACATCTCTCCCTCTAGAAATTCTGAAAGTTTTTTATACATATCTTCCCACAAAGGCATCTAGGATCATTGCCATTTCGTCGAGATGGTCAGAGGAGGATGGTTCTCTCAAACGCAAAAGGAAGGGGAAGCTGTGAGGTAAGATGGATCCCTCATAGCTAATAATATATAAGAGCTTCGAAGACCATATATGTCCTTAGCATGATAATTCATAGTCTCATTTGCCAGCTGGTAGATGCCAATTGCAAACAGTAATCATCCTTTTCCTATCAACGTGTCATCGCCATCGCCAGTTAAAAGAAAGGAGCATCACGTCTACCATCAGGCAGAATGGTATGCTCCATTTAAATGGGCACTGATTAAATATTCGGTGATTTAAAGCTACAGGAACGACAAAGTGGCCGTCCATGGGTGCCTTTGAACGGTGGATTGCTTTATTCTTTGTGCTTGAAGATTCGGCTGTTCGTAAAAATTTATTCGATGGTCCATTATTCATTGTTCTGGATCACTTTACTCGTTGTTCTTGATCTCGATGGTCCAATAATGGATTACTTTATCCGTTGTGCTTGAAAATTTAATTATTGTTAAAAGTTTATTCGATGATCCATTATTCATTATTCTCGATCGCTTTATTCGTTGTTCTTTATCTCCATGGTCCATTATTTTGTTTCTGTTCACTTTATTCGTTGTTCTTTATCTCAATGATCCATTAGTCTTCAAAATTTAATTGCACTTAAAAATTTATTCGATGGTCCATTATTCGTTTTCCTTGGTCACTTTATTTGTTGCTCTTGATCTTGATGGCCCATTATTCTTGAAAATTTAATGAATAATATAAGAATTCTCAATTTATGACAATAGAGCTTCTTCTCATTGGTATAGAAGTTCTGAGATGATCAAGTTATTAGTTATGACATTTTTTTTCTTTTCATATGGAAAGAATTCTTTGCCAACCCTACCACCATCCCACTAACACTAATACTAAATGTAGCCACTATCGTGGCTCCAAATATGTTGGATCAAATAAGACATGCTTGATA
This sequence comes from Calamus simplicifolius, assembly GCA_900491605.1. NCBI lineage: Eukaryota > Viridiplantae > Streptophyta > Magnoliopsida > Arecales > Arecaceae > Calamus > Calamus simplicifolius. The sequence continues at coordinate 178,005 of UESW01001403.1, forward strand.
GAGACCTGGTCAAGTTTCATCTTGTAGCATCATTTTGGATCAATACCTAACCTTTTGGTCAATCAAATTAGGTGGAGTGGGTTCAATTAAAAGACAAAAAATCTCATTTGTTGTTCAAGTTAGGCTGGAATCAATCGTATATCTTAGATCTAATAAAAAATATCTAGGTCCATATTAGATTTAGAAAGCAAGAAAAATCATATCTATATTGAAGAATAAAAATCTAACAATCTTCTTAAACTAAATAAATAATAACTGATAATTCAAAACAAAATTACTAAAACTGTTCCAATATAATTAAAGGATTGCCTACTTCAATAAATATTTTTGGATAATAAAACTTTTAATATGGTGAATATTTTGTTTTGTACTATACGAGAGTAGGCCATAATTTTAAAGAATCGATGAGTGATAAACTTAGAAACATTGTAAAAATATTGATTCATTAAAACTATATTAAATGTTTAAACACAACTTAATGAAAAGAAAAATGACTAATTTAGATAAGGATTCAGTAACTAGATTGGGAAAGGTGTTTTGGCGAAACGAAATAGAGGTTTAATTCAAGATTTCTGGATAGGTTGATTAGGCCTAAGTTACATCAGCTATATTTTGGATTGAGTCAGGCTTAACTAGGACTATGCTTGACGTTGCCATGTTATCTTTTTTAAAATAAAAATAAAAATTTTATTTTTAATTTTTTATATTTTATCATAGGAACATATTTGGTAATTATTGTTATATTTTATTTTTTAAAATAAAAAGAAATAATAGGAAAACTTATGGTGACAAGAGATTGTTCATAACCCTTCGACCACAAACGAACCCTTCGATTCCATCCATGGCCATATGGTCCTCGCCATGTTCTCCCTAAGATACTACATCACTTCTAGGACCAGGCGGATCTAGTTGTTGAGCACCTCGAACGTCATCATCCCTCATCAAACCAAACATTTGTGACAACCCCAATCACTCCAGTGAACTCGTAAGTGATCTTTCCAATGAGGCTACTGATGCCTTCGTCAATGATGATGGCGTTAAGAGAGTTTGCACCACTATGGCGATTGGATACTCCATGACGTGGACGGGAGGAAGCTAGATGGGGAGGGGTCGGAGAAATTAACAAGTTTATTATTGGTGATTATAGAATTAAAACTCAATGAATTTATGTATGGCCTCATGCAATGAAAACTAAGCTTGTTTATCCTTCTACTTTAAGACTGTCTCATACTTTAATTTTTAGCTAAATTACATTTTTGATCCTCAAACTTAGGCAACGTGTCACTTTAATTTCTAAACTTTAAAAAATTATAAAATTAATCCTAAACTTTATTTTTTATATCTATTTGATTTCTACTATTAAAATAAGGTAACTCCGTAATAAACTCACTTCTGTGGCATTTGATGTATCCTCACCTCATCGCCACGTCAACCACAAGGAAAATAAGAGAAAGAGAGAGGAAGAAAGCAAAAGCGAGGGAGGGGAATGGGAAGGGGCTCTTTCACCTGCCGGAGTGCCTTCCGTGGCCTCCTTCCGTGCCGGCCATCCTTCTGCAGTGGCTTTTCCCGCACATCACCAGTTTCCCTTTTTCTCTCCCTCTCTCTTTCTCTCTCTCTCTCATTTTCCTTGGCATTGACACAATGATAATGTGGAGAACATGTCGAATGCCATGTAAGTTAGTTTCTTACACTGTTACCCTATTTTAATGGCAAGAACTAAAAAGAAATAAAAGATAAAGTTTAAAATTAGTTTTGCATTTTTTTTAAGTCCAGAGAGTAAGATGACGCACTCTCTAAGTTGAGAGTTAAAAATATAGTTTAGCCAGTATAATATAAGGCTTGTTGTGTTTTAAGCTATTCTAACATGCTATTTGAAGAATGACATTTTCAGTAACTAAGGTTTCATAGTGATAAACTTGATTTATGAAAGCTGTCTTATTTAACAATAGCTCATTGGGGTTTGAATTGTTTTTTTAGGAAACAAGGCTTTTTATAGATTATTATTTTTATATTAGATTAAATGAAACCGATAACGTTAATATCAGGATTGAGTAGTTGGAACAAAGAAGTTGTTAGGGTAATAAATGATAAATTTCTCTAATTCCCTCTAGATTTTTTAAATATAAAAGAAATATAACAATTAAACTATATGAGTCTAGTTTTTTAGGCCATAAATAAATTCATTGAGTTTTAACTTTATAATCTCCAATAAATAGATTTGTTAATTTCATCCTTCAAAACTAGAAGGCGAAAACTGAGAAGTAATTTAAAATCATATAATTACATAAATGATATAAAATCAATTTATTTATTATTTACTACGCTAAATTATAATTAATAAGGCTCCAAATGAATGAAGTTGACCCATAACTTAATCAGGTCTCAACTTGATTTGTATTTCAAGATCTATGAATTAAGTTAGATTTAAAAATTGGGTCTAACCAAAATTTTAGATTTGATACGAATCTAATATTTTTCATCTATCCCAATTCAATAAATTCTATATGTCATTTAGGTTTAATTTGAATTAATAAAAAATTATCTTAATTTACCTAAATCTGATTTAATCTGTTCCATAAAATTGAATTATATAAATCTCACCTTTCTTTACTTTAATTATTTTTATCAATTTATGAAATAAATTTATTTAGATTAATTTCACCTTTCATCTTAATAAACATATATCCTCTCATTTATTTTTATTTAGTAATATTTGAATATTCATATTTTATTTTATATTTTTCTAAGATTCATGTATATTCTATTTTTAAAATTTGATTCTTTTTAGTTTGATTTAATTTTTTTTATGATTTCATATGTGATTATCAATTGTTATATTTTAACTATAAATAATAAATAAATATTTGACTCAAATGTAAATTCGATTCGATCTTATTTTAAATATTTTAAATTAGATTCAGGTCATGCTAAGCTAGATTTGAGAGATTCGAGCATATTGCTTCCTAAGACATCCGCATTTCTGCCAAGGATGGACTCATTTTTTCCTCACTCCCCTCATGTACAATTTTTTTTCCTAAGAAAAATGGGTAACCCATATATTTACTGTACATAGTTCATCTGATTATTTTGTTTTTTCTTTCAATCTATCAACTAAGTTACCCATATGAACAACTCAAAAAATAAGTGGCTGACAAATTTCTCTCTGTCTACAGACGTTTCATATCAGGCTAAAATAATGTTCTTTGGATGCTGCCCAATACAGGCTCGTAACTATATCAGATGGAATACATCAACCTTTAAAAAATATCCGGTTTTCAAAAATAGTCACATGTTCCCATGCTACTCTTCCCACTCCCACATCCTTTTCAAAGGTCAAAACTATCCCCGCTTGAAAATCGAAAACTTCGTGATCCTTCATGACGGTTCTTAATGGATCTTTCCTGTGAAACCTGTGTTCTGTTCTTTTCCTTCACCATATGCAAAGATCCCTAAGGAGGGTATCACGCTCTTGGAAGCTATTGTTCATAGTTATGCTTCCTTTGAATACCCGTTTGGTTATAATGGAAATGTGGGAATGTTCTCTATTTTGAGGAATAATTCTATCTGATGTAACCCCCCCAAGAAAAAAGAATAATTCTATCTTCCAAGTGTTTTGCCTTGTTAATTTTTGGATATCTATTCTGTTTTACAGTGATTATTTTTGATATTTTGCTGGGAAATCCTGTTGTATTCTTTTCTAATACCTGTTTCTGTTCTTTACTGTATTGTACTCTGGTGGGAAATATATGAGCAGGCCCTTGCCAAGCAATGTTTCTTCCTACATGGATTAATTCTGCTTTCATTAGTATTTGGTCTGGATTACTTTGATGTGTAGAGAGTGATGGTAAGGAATTGAAGTTTATTGAAATAAAGTTCTTTCCATTTCAATGAAACTCCTATCAAGTATTCAGCACTGAACAAGAGACTTTTTATTTTTTTATTTTTGGTTTTCTTTTTTTTTTTTTTGGTGGGGGGAGGCGGGGGATGTGGAAGCAATCTTGTCCCACGATCATTGATAATCTTAACGACTTGCATTATGAAGGGATCTTCGGATGAGTTCATTGATGCCAACATCCAACTTGCTCTTGCTGTCGTTAGGAAGCTCCAAGGAATGAAAGGTGTCATGTCTTGCATTGTCAGCTGGGCCTTTTTTAATTGTTTTGCAGTTGCTATATTATTTCTCCTTTTTCTGCTTTCAAAGTCTTGCATTTGAACCTGAATCGAAAAAATGAATTGATGGTATGCGGCATTATTTGTTAGCTTTGAGCCTTGTCTTGGTTGAGCACTTCTTCTGTGATTTAATCATGTACTTCCATTCCATGTAACACTAGATTGCTAAGTATTAGTCATGGTATCTCTACCTGAATTCAGTCAACTCCATAGCCTTTTAGGTCTGTCTGTTTTTGATTTAAAGTTTGATGTGCAGATGAATGTTGTTGATAGATCTTCACAAAAGTGATTGCTTCTTAATTTTCAAAATTTCAAGCTCACTTAATGAATTTGTGTTAATTGAAGGTTAAATTTGTTTCCAAAATTTCATTTCAGTGATGGTTGAGCTATCCGAGGCTGTCAAAACAAATTGCTGTTCTTTAAGTAGAATCATGATTTTGAATCCTATAAATTAAAGTTCTAGTACCTTTGTCTCACATTTTGTACATCTTCTAACAAAGCAGTTGATGAGTCCTAATGTCACTGATGCCTGTCTTGGGACAAAGGAGATTGACATGACAATGGGTTCTGCAAAGAGACTCACAAATACGAAATTATTTTTGATCAGATATTTAATTTTACTAAGATGTGTTCTTTGACTAGGAGAAGCCACAATGATAACTATCAAACATGATTTTGACTACTTGAGCTGTATGGGTCCTTATTTGCTAGTCATTCCTGCTCAGGGACTTGTAAACACCATTAAGTTACATTGTGGTGTTTCACAAATCATTCCTAAGGGTATTTCTTACATCGGTAGTAAATGCCTTTATTAATAGGATCAAATGGTGAAGAAGGATTCACAAAACCATCATTTATGAGTAGAAAGGAAGCATGTTGGTTGTTGTCATGGTTACGCCTTGCTTGCATTTATCATGCTTAGCAATTTTTTTCAGCTATGCCTTCAAATGTGTTTTAAGTAGAATAATTCTCATCATCATAGTTTTTTGTTTTTGAAATTCAGGTGTTCCCTGACCAGCCAGAAAAACGCAGGGCTTCTCAGTTGTTCCGGACAGCACTTGAGACGGTAACGGGATTGTTTTTAGACTAAGTAAACAGGCTATTGATTTTTTTTTTTCAGTTGTTCCTACTTACGGAAGAATCAAATGTTTTCCACTTCCATGTTTAAATAGTTGGAAATTACTTGTCCAATCCTTAGCATTTTTATTATTATTTTAGATAGGCAGTGTGACTCTTGGTTCCTTGGATGATGTACCCAGTGGTCCTGTCACCACCTTTTTCAGATCCATAAGAAACACATTGGATTTTGACTTTGCAGATGATAATGAAGGTTAGCTTCTACACTTGCAAATGATAAGATATTTATGAAAATTTGTCATTTGCTACTTTCCACATGAAGTTAGATTGATGATGGTTATCATATCAGAAGTGATGACTGAAACAATGCTAATTCCATTCACAAGACTGGCAGTAGTGCCTTTTTAATATTCTTTTGCAAGGATTATTATTAAATTTGCATTTCATGTTGGTATTATCACTGACATATTTCTGCGAATATGCTATTTTATTATTTTTGATGGACAAGTTGTTATTTGGTGCATCTCCTTTATGGTAGAATTACAAACTCACATAGTTATTTACAATAATTTTTGCTTAAAATTCTTTCAAGGAAGATTTTGTTTGAGCATAGGATTCAAGTAGCTTCTTTGCTGCAACATTTAAACTTCATATTTACTCGTAGCTTCATGAGTGCAGAAAGTTGGAAGTCTGATGAGACACCATCATTGTATGTCTTTATCAATTGTAGCACAAGTGATCTTTCTGCTATAGAGAAGTATGTGGTACATTGTCTAATCTTGCATACATCAATTCTATGAGTCACCATTTGTCGCCTTGAAAAGTAGCTATTACCTGCGAAATGCTACTTGTGTTATTGTAATACTTTCCTTGGCATGTATCTCCAAGCCTATGCTTTCTTATGTGATGTTTTCAAAGGTGAAGACTTTAGTTTAAGACTTGCAATTTGAAGTATATACTTTATTGCAACTTGTTGTGGATTGTGGACCAATTTTAATGATATATATATATATAAACTTTTTGGTCGCAGTTGATTAATTGTAATGACAAGTTAATACCCAATAATGTGTAAACTAGTATCCAAAGGTAAACTCAACAACATGATTGCTTCATTGTTACTTGGGTATCATGGGTTTGAAACATAGAATATCCTCTTCGATTGTGAGGGTAAGGATGCTACATCCAACCTTTACTAGACCTCGTGGTGGTCGGAGTCTTATGCATCAGGATGCCCATGTTTACATATATATTGGAAACTACAAATATATTCATAATTTAAAGAGTTACATGCAAAATTTGTATCATGGGTTTGAAACACAATATCCTCTCCAATTGTGATGGTAAGGATGCTACATCCAACCCTTGCCAGACCCCATGGTGGTGGGAGTCTTATGCATCATGATGCCCATGTTTACATATATATTGGAAACTACAAATATATTCATAATTTAAAGAGTTACATGTAAAATTTGGACAAATATAAAAGTCTTACTAGTATATTTGACCAATTAAAAAAGCATATAAATTACCAATGTTAGATGCACATTCGTTTTTAGAAGTTAGTTTGGTGGTTTTATCAAGATGATAGGTTGACAATGGAGTAGGGTTTAGAAAGTAGACCATAGTTGCAAATGTCAAGACTTGTTCTAGCAGTGGGATGGGCTTTATGGATTCTTATTTACTCATCATTTATCTTAAAGACCACCTCATTTGTATTGCAAGCTTTTCCAAATCTGTTTCACAACATTTATCAATGTTATTTGGTCTTCCCTTCTTCCTAATTCATTAACAAAGATTTGAGGACCTCTCCCAATTGTATCTGCCACGAGTTTTGATTTGTTGCTTTCATCAGGGCAATCAATTTTCCATCATTTTATTGTCAATTAGTGAACTCTTAGAGCTCCTTTGATACACTGATGTCTCATCTGCCCTTTATAGTTCCAATGTGTTTCTATCTGGATATTCTTATTTCCATTACATTCAAGTTGTTTTCTTGGATCCTTTTGTCGCCAAGTGTTTCAAAGCCATTACAACATTGTGGAACTTATTACCATTTGGGAAAGCTTTTCACTGTAGTTTCCAGGGCTGCGTCAGTGGCGTAACACCCTGGAAGCAACTATTTGTTTTATATATCCAGCTTTAATTCTTCATCCAGCACCTCCACATAATGCTAAAGTAGAGCATGACTATAAAATATCAGGAGACATAAATGTGGTTTTGGGGGTTCAATTACTATGCCACGTCTCTGAAACATTGTAATGATTGTCTTGAAAGAGCAAGGCCGTTTTTGGTGATTAGCAAAAAGAAAGCGGATGAGCGGCATTATGACTTGGAAGCTTTATTTGACTGTGCTTTTGTGATATTTGGACGAACTAGGTTTGTGAACAGTCATTTTTGCATGTATAGAGCATTTTTTTTCCTTTTAAATATCATCTTCCTCTTGAATGTCTTGATGAGTTGGAAGGACTAGTGACAACATTCTAAAACCTACATTGCCACTATTTATTTTATTTAACATGCCTAAAGTCTGCCCTTTTCTTTATTGCTTCATTTTTGCCCTTTTCTTTCTTGCAGGAAAAGTTTGCTGCATCAGTCCCAGCTCTTCTTTTTAATCTTGAACTAGATACTTTACGGTATGCTTTCTCTATGCCACTTTAATCGACAAGTGCACATCCTACTTTACAAATTTGGTCTTCTTTGCTGAAGATTGCTAATTACACTTTTTGCAGTTCTGACTTAGGTCTGTTGGGATTTCCTACCAAAGATTTGCACTATCATTTTCTTTCTCAGTTTATTCCTATATTCTTTATTCGAACAAGAGAATACTCAAAGGTATTGATAAACTTGTTGGCTATGCAGCTACTTTTAATTTTGTTAACTCCTTTTGGTTTCCTTGATACTTAAGACTGTTCTAGTTGCACCGTTCATAGTCAACTATAGTGGTGCCCTATTCCATCAATATCCAGGTAGGATGTTGTTGCGCCCAACTCATTTATAGATTAATTTGCTGCAAAATGATAGCATTATGAGAAATCTTTACTTTTGATGGTTTTTTCTGAATATAAGAAGTTAAGAAGCTTGGAATTCATAAACTTTGGTGTACTTAGGAGCCCCCCTTCTATTTATCTATTTTTGTTTTTATTTCCATTTTCTCCATTTTATAGGTAGGTGTGAAAGCATTTGATACAGTGGTGCAGTATAGCAACTCCTAACTTTGGAACTCGCATACCTCATAGATATTACTAAATCACCCATGGATGTTATGAAAAGAGTCTCTTATAATTTGCTCTCCTTGTAAGGTTGTTTGCATGCTGAAGATGGACCTCCTTAATATTAGGAAAATCAATACTATGTTCACAACTGTTTATGATGCCATTGGCTGTTTCTTAGGGAAGTGCTGATATCATCTTATATTTCTCCATTTGACTTGGTTGACAATTTGACATCTCGTCCTTAGGGCCATTAAAAAGAGTTTATAAGTTCGACTACTGGGCTTCTCGGCATCTATTGAGAGAGGGGAAGAAAGTTACTACTGCAATTTCGAGCAATTCAAGCAGCCAACAAATTTTCCTTTGTGTGAACCATGGCAAATCCAAACCTAAATGAGGAAATGAGTAGAAGCCAGGAAAAAAAGAAACTATAGCAAGGAAAAAGAAATTAATTTACAATTTAAAGCAAGAGGACAATGCAAAGAATTTGTCCGATTTCTCTGCTATTGAAGGATAAAAGAGATGGCCTGTAGAAAATTCCTAGTGATTTGCTCTGCTTTTTGCATTGTTTTGCACACCATAGAGGAAATTGTTCTAAACAAGCAAATATTAGATATTGTATGAACTAAAATATACTTTAATAAAGCCAAATTCAGTCTATCATATGTCTTTTATAAACATGTAATGGTATATTGATTAGATTGAATTTGTCTTAATGTTGTTACAGAACTTAATAAATCTCATGTAAAATTTCTTTTTCATATTTCAATTTGTTCTAGTACAAAGTCAAATGGATCTGGCATTTCTATATTCACAAGCACACTGACTTCTTAATCATATACCTGCTTATAATGCTGCTAGTGTTTGTTGCATGTCTGGATTCAATGAAATTTGGAAAGTCTGACTTGTTATTTAGTCCATCTAATTTAAACTTTTTTTGCAACAGATATGAGGGCAGCGGATATGGTTCCAGAAGTTGGTTGCAAGTAAGAAGTTAGCATTTTTTAAAAAAAAAAAAAACAGTCATGATGTTTCATGTATTTCAGAAATTGTCTTTTCATATGTGAATAAAAAATATAAATAAGTGATAACTACACTGCCCTTTGCAATCAGCAACATCAGCCTGCTCAGAAACAGTGTGCTTGTGCAGGGCCTTGGCAGGTTATGCTTAAACAGGCTGATGGCTCCTATGCTTGCGTTGCATAAAGTGCAACTCGTTTCGCATTAGGAGAGGTGATGTTCTATCCCTTTTATATGAAGCCATTGGTGTTTCTCTCATGCATTGATTATTTACTACATCAAATCTTAATGTTTTAGACTAAGGAAGAGCTTCTGAGGGTTCTTGGGCTGCAAGAGGAAGAGGGGAGCTCACTGGAATTTCTGAGGAGGGGATACAAGGTTGTGAAGCATCTCTTCTTTATCCATTTAATCTTGCCTTGAAATGCAAAAAATATTTGACAAAATTGAATGGTTCACCTTTTCTAACCATTGAAAGTGTGGCAGTTTTTTACAAGGTCATTTCACTGTTTTAAAATTATTTTGATCTTATTAATACTGAATTGTCCTATTATTTTTTCCAATTTGAAGTCAGGTTTGTGGATCCTACATTTCCACTTATTCCAAATTAACTGTTGGATACTTCATACCATGTGGCATCTTTAAATTCTCAGAGCCCAGCTGTCTCATTTTCCCTCCCCTTTATAGACTAATTGGCTTGCACCATCGATCTTACATGAATAATCATTTGACTGACTGTTTTACTTCCTTTTGTTGGTAGTGCTTGTTTTCCAATACAGCTTAACCGCTCATATAACCATTGTAAAGGTTATTTTTGCATAAGCATTGTGTGCCCCTGTTGGCACATGTTGCAAATTCATTTAAAAAATAGTAAGAAATTATATACATTAATTTCCATTTTAATTTAATTTTACTGCTTCCTGTGAGACACTGAACCTACCGGTAATAAGAAAATGCTTGAAATATATTCATATTTTCTGTGTATTCAAAGGCATTTGGCTGGGATATGCCCATGATGTTATTTTCTTGGAACAAATCACAACCCTAGAACATTGATGCTTTCAATTGTGACAAAAAAGCAGCTAAGTGAGAGGAATCTAAGAAGCTTCACTTTTTTTATATAAAATAAGGGACCGATAGGCCTGTTGATCCTACAATATTTAAATTTTCAGAATAATGAAACTAAGTAATCTGTGGAATACTCATTATGATACAGGTTTGTATATATATATATATATATTTCCATCTATGTATTGAGTGTCCCACAATATTTACTTCTGGCATCCAGACGCCGCAACGCATTTGCTATTGAGCATCTATGTACATCCTTTGACAGTTTTGATTCAAAGTGATTGGTAGCTGTCTTTTATCATTGTTTTTTAACCGTTCATTGTTAAGGTGTGAACTTGCAAATGCAGAACGCTACTTGGTGGGAGGAGGACGTTGATTTGGAGCTTTCTTCAGCTTGGCGAAGTTGAGCACCGAGTGCCTTCTATGTGTAATAGCATGCACGTCATTTTGTGATTGGCCTGTGAAGGCCATGGTTTCCCAACTGATTAGAGTTGCAAAAGTCAAGCAGTTGAGAAATTTTTTTTTTTTTTGTAGCAGGGAGTATCGGCACGTGGTTACTTATTTAGCATGTAAATTATCATGCATTCCTTGCTCCTTGTTTCCCTTTAAGATGTTCTGTAAAATTCATAGAGGAGACATGTTCAGCTACTAGATGCCAGTTGATGGATGAGAGAGAATTTGGGACATTTCCTAGGATGAGCCATTGTGTTATTCCTAAAACTTGAGTAATGTCAAATAGCAGTGACATTAATGGAGCATCATCCTACTTGAAGCTTTGCGGTTATGACATTCTAGTTTATGTAATTTTATGCATATGTATGTATTGGGTTGTTTCAGCTCCTGGTTTTTGACCGAAACATTAATTCTATTGGGTTTGTAAAAATTGGAAGGAATCAATCCAATCTTATTAGTAATCATGTGCACCCCTAGTTGAAATGTTCTAATGTTTAACTTACAACTGTCTAGGTTTTTTTCTTGAATTATCAAATTATAAAATAATATTATTAGTTTCATAGAATTTTTCATTTCTTTGCTGTTTGTCATAGGCTGTATTGCTGCAGTGGTATTGAACACGTACGTGCGACGAGACATAGACTGCTGTTCTGATACCCTTTTAAGCTGCTATGGAAAACGATCCAATTTTACTTTGGCTTGGCTTGGGTTGAAAGATTTTATAGTTTGGATTGAATATAAGCCTTTGTTTTCTTTGAACGGACTTTTGAACGAGTCCTTGTCAACCCTGTTCTGTACGTAAGATAAAGTTTGTTTTGAACTGTACAGATTCTAGAGCAAGTGATTTTGGGCAGGTAACACGTGCAAGGAGACATATTATCTTGTCTATGAAAATGTCCCAATTTTGCTTAGGCTGGATTTGGATCAGATGTGGCCCTTTTTATCTTGATCTGGACTTTAAATGAGTCCGTGCATGGATTGGAGCTTTTATCAACTTGGTTCTACAGGATAATGTGTGATTTGGATTCAGTCAAGTCATGATCTTGAGGTAAATGCTTAAACATAATTCAATTTCCTTTTAATATGTTATCTAGTACATTTTGAAATTGAGGTATTGAATTGTAAAGTTGTGGTAAGATGGGTCGAGTTGGGTTGATTTGGATTTCGGTCATGCTGCACAGAAAACGTAATATGTCAGCTATGATGCTTTTTGAGTTTTGTCCTATGAGTTGAATTCATCCACTATATTTGATATTATACTTTAAATGTGACCTAAGGTGATGGCTACAATGATGTGTTTCTACTAGTAATAAGACTGCAATACTTCATGGATTCTTGTAATTTACAGTTGTCGTGGTTAAAAAAAATAAAAAAGATCACACACACACAGAGGGGATAAGGTGTTTTATTAAGCAGGATTTTGGAATGTGTTGGGAATAATATTGAATTGTACCAAGATGTTTGCAATATTGTTGTAATATAATTGAAAATATTGTATCCATGCATCATTAGTATTTTTTTGGAGTATGTCATCAATATTGTCCCGGATGCATGATGATCTATTAAGTCTCTCCATGTACATTCGGTTAAATATGGGTGTTCAGATCGAGCATATTATCAATGGTTTAGTTTCTTCAACGAAGTTTTGATAGCTTTAAAAGAGCTGATTTCTTTGGCAAGATGTCTTCTAGGAAATACTTTGCTCATATTATATTCTCTATAGCTCTAGATGGTGTTCAAATAAGTTATCCATTAACAGGTCTCTTATTATGAAGTCTCATAACTGAGTGGACACCCCCGGGCATGGTTTTTTTTTTAGGTTATTGGGTTTCCTAATTGACTTGCTTCCAAGGTAGTCAATGATAACCATGGTATTTGGCTGCAATTATTTTTAGTTCCCCATTTTGGTTTTGGTTTTACTAATCAATGTAATCCTATAATCTAGATGGCCATTTCATTATGTGTATTTTCTTTTGGTTTTAGAAATTTATTTTATTCTCTATCAGTGTAATACTCATGGTTTAGATTGGTTGTCAATGTCTAGATTTATTTCAGGAAAAAAAATAAGAAGTCATCAGTAATGATTAACTACAGTCAGTTGTATGCTGGGAAAGTTTAGATTTAACCAAAGTCAAGGATTCAAGTTAATAACATTTTAGCTAGCCTTTTAAGCCATCGATCATAAAGGTGGATTGCAAAAATTAAGAAATAATCATAATGAACCAAACTTTATTTTAAAAAGTAATAATTAACTAAAGTTCAAGTCATGAGTGAAGAGTTAGTAAAACTGAATTATATATTATATAACATATAATTAACATCATTACTGTTCCCAAAAACCCATCATGCGTGGATATGCCAGCAACTAAGACAATTCCTCATGAAATTTATCATGGATTTATTTGAATAATAGCACAAGCTGTCTCCTGATACAAAATCATAACAACAAAGGTATCTTGCATGGTCCAAACTTTATTATCCCAAAGTTTTCTAACCAGATTTTTGAGGCATTATGAATATGTAGCAATAATCAACACCTCAATATATCGTAGTAGGTCATGAATCAAAACTTTTCATTATAAATGTATCATGAATATATGAGCATCAGAGTTAAGCTATATGTATGCATGCATACATACCATTATTTAATTCCAAAAAATTGTGCCCTAAAATGATTAAAATATCAACTATTGATTACATGCGGGAAGAAAAACGAAATGGTTGATGCCCATCTGAGTGGAAAAGGCACTGCATTTAACTCACATTCTGAACGAAGTGTCAACGGAGACGGATAAGCTATTCCTCAGTATGAGTGACATATTTGGTCTTTGTAGATGGTACAGAACCATTTAGAGATTACCACATTACTGAAGACTGCAATTTAACAACAGAAGTAAAAATTTTTAAATCAATCAGGGACAAGGTCAAACCTTCCAACCATAAATTAGGAAACAGGTACAGACTAGAAAAATGATTAGGATCCCAACAACTTTCCTACACACAGAACTCTATGCATGAAATCAAACAATACTACTTGAAACAATAGAAAGAGAATTATACCAAAGAAAAAGGGAAAGAATGCCAAGATCTTCTTAGATGAACATTACAGATGGAGTGCCACCATCGACTTCATTGTGCACGAGGAAGCATCTGCTTCATGTGCTGCATGCTTCGTTGATACATGGTTCCATTTCAGTTCAATGTCAGAAACATGGCAAGCAGTTAAAAATTCAGCACCTGACCAAATATTCTAAACATTTCCACCCCATAGATCATGTTCTGGTGGGCTATGAATACTGCATTCCAGTCCATGGGAGCATCTGGGTGTCTTGAGACCTCATTCCATTTGTGCAATGGAAAATCCAGCTCCCATAACTTCCTAACAGCTTTCTCCCTCCTGTTTAACTGTCCATCTCTTTCACACCATGAGACGCAGAACATGAACAACCGATTCCTGCAGGACACGAGCTTTGGGTAGTACTCATGAAGGCGGGGAGGAGGATGGGATATCTGAATGCTAATCCAGAGCCCCTTCTCAAGATCATAGCCTGCAAGCCTGTCTGCCTCAGAATAGACATAAACATTCCACCACAAACAGCCCCAGAGCAAACAAACCCAAAATCTCCCGGCAATCTCGCAATCTCCACCCATCTATCTGTCAGAGGATCATATATTTCTCCAGAATCGAGATGCTCATCCCAAGGCCCATGACCACCCACAGCAATCAGAGCAAACTTTGGCTGCTCATTCATCCCTTGTCGAGTGATCTTGGATGGTCTTTTCTTAGTTTCACATGAATCATCCTCCTCACAGAAAGCAACCCTCAGGCTGCGCCTAACTGAAAACCTGTGAGGATCTTCATATACCTCTGAAGTGCTACCAATCCGAGACTTGAGAGGAAGCCGATCATGATGATCAGTTCGAGTGTGACGTATACCACAGCCAGCACTAACTTCAAATATTCCCAGACTGGTCTCGACCTTGCTGATCTCATTGACGCAACTTCTGTTAGAGGTCTATTAACAATCTACACAATATGTATAGAATTAATAGATAGGATCTTTGTATTACCTCCAGCCATTGCTTTCGATCTACCTCTAGAAGATCTGAATCAGGATCTTAATCTTCCTCTCTATGGATCTCGATCTTCCTCTCGGTGAATCTTGATCTTCCCTTGATCTGAATCAGCTGCAGATCTACCTCTCGGGATCTTGATCTACCGCTTCGGGACCTCTCGGGATCTTGATTGAGTGCTTCCAATCCATAAGCTATCGCACTCTGATGGTGTAAGCCCTCAGGATATGCTCTTGATCAGGGACCCAATACCTTCGCTTCTTTCTGGTTTTTCTTTCGATGGCAATTTTTTTGTTATTGAAAGCCTTAGAAGGGATCTCTATTTAAAGAGATATCTTAACTCTCTTCCACCGCCTACTCCCATCAAGTAGGCATTTAAGCGTTTAACACTATTTAAGAGATTTCGTTACCACTCATTAACCAGTGGATGGGATAGAGAATTATCCAACGATTAAGCTAAAATAGGACCATCTTCTAAACAAGATACTACATTCTCCCACTTGGTCCGTATATTTTTATCTTAATCCACAATTCTTAATACTGAACAAGAAACCAAATATGAATCATAGCGATATGTCCTCTATAATTGAGTATTATCTTCTATGTATTACAATGCATTCAATTTCTTTACCACTATTCCAAATGTGACAACATAACATAATGAATAAACCATATGTTTACTCAAAGTCCAAAAGAAAAGTTTGTCATTTCTCGAAAGTCAAATAATGTGTACACCTGAATGAGAAATAAACAAATAATTGAAACAAGAGTTTCTTTGTACAAATTGTTATCCATGCAATTATATCATGGAACCAACTCCCATTCATATCACATGATCCTTAAAATTCTTAATTGGCATGCCTTTAGTCAAAGGATCAGCTATCATCAATTCAGTGCTAACGTGTTCTATGACCACTTCATTTTCTTTAACATATTCTCTTATGGCTAAATACTTAATGTCGATATGTTTACTTCGACTATCACTCTTATGGTTTTTAACCAAAAATACAGCAGCTGAATTGTCACAGTACAGTTTAATTGGCCTAGCAATAGAGTCAACAATTCTAAGCCCTAAGACAAAACTCTTCAACCATACACCTTGCGATGTAACCTCAAAATAAGCAACGAACTCCGCTTCCATAGTAGAGGTAGCAGTCAAAGTCTGCTTTGCACTCCTCTATGATATGGCTCCACCAGCTAACATAAATATAAATCCTGATGTTGATTTCCGAGAATCAACGCAGTCAGCAAAGTCCGAATCTGAGTAGCCCTCTATCTCCAAATGATCAGTTCGTCTATACATGAGCATGTAGTCCTTGGTCCCTTAAGATACCTCATGACCTTTTTAGCAGCCCTCCAGTGGTCTAAACCTGGATTACTCTGATATCTTTCCAACATTCCTACTACAAATGCAATGTCAGGTCTTGTGCAAACCTGAGCATATATTAGGCTTCCAACAGCTGAAGCATATGGAATGTTGTGCATCTGTTCCCATTCAAGTTCATTTTTAAGGCACTGGTTCAAAGCGAACTTGTCACCCTTCACTATAGGTGCAATACTTGGTGAACAATTTTTCATCTGAAATCTCTCCAAGACTTTATTGATATAAGTTTCTTGAGACAATCCTAAAATGTCTCGAGATCTTTCTCTATGGATCTTAATGCCAATGACAAAAGATGTCTTACTCATATCTTTCATATTAAAATTTTGGAGAGAAATTGTTTCACCTCATATAGTAACCCTTTATCATTGGTTGCAAGTAAAATGTCATCTACATATAGGACCAAGAAACAAATTTTGCTCCCACTAACCTTCTGGTATATACATTGATCCATGATGTTTTCTTCAAAACCGAAGGAAGAGATCGCATCATGAAATTTTAAATACCACTGACGTGAGGCTTGTTTCAATCCATATATGGATTTCTTAAGCTTGCAAACCAAATGCTCACTATCACCAGAGTAAAATCCTTCAGGTTGTTTCATGTAAACCTCTTCCTCTAGATCTCCATTAAGGAATACAGTTTTCACATCCATTTGATGTAACTCAAAATCAAAATGAGCTACCAATGTCATAATTATTCGGAGAGAATCTTTCTTGGATACAGAAGAAAATGTCTCAGTATAGTCAATTCCTTCCCTCTGAGTGAATCCTTTGGCAACAAGTCTTGCTTTATATCTTTCAATGTTGCCTTGTGAGTCTTTCTTTATTTTAAAGATCCATCTACATCCAATGACTTTTACACCATCAAGCAACTCAACAAGATCCCAGACTTGATTAGATGTCATAGATTCCATCTCGTCCTTCATGGCATTATACCATAAGTTTGATTCCTTAGAACTCATGGCTTGTGAAAATGCTTTAGGATCATTTTCGGCTCCAATGTTATAGTCAGATTCATGTAGATACACAATATAATCACTAGAAATTGCTGATTTCTTTATTCTAGTTGATCTTCTTAATGTTGTGTCAATGACCTCTTGAGGAGTATCTTGCACAACTGATTGTTGATGAACAACATGATCTTCTAGATTACCATCAGCTTATGAAATCTCAATGACTGTTGTTGAGCACTTATTTGAGTTTGAGGAATGCTATAAATAACAACCAATCCCTCACTTGAAGTGGAAGCTGGAATATCTGAATGATCTTTCTCAGAAGAAGCCAAATACTGAGATTGATCACTCCCATTGATCAAGTCATTCTCAAGAAATTTTGCATTTCTTGATTCCACAATCCTAGTGTTGTGAGATGGACAATAAAATCTATAACCCTTGGACTTATCAGCATATCCAATAAAATATCCACTAATAGTCCTTGGGTCTAGTTTCTTTTCTTGTGGATTATAGACTCTTACTTCATATGGGCATCCCCAAATACGTATATGGTGCAAACTTGGTTTTCAACCTTTAAATAACTCAAATGGCATTTTGGAAACAGCCTTGGTTGGAACCCGATTTAATATATACACAGCAGTTTTAAGAGCTTTAGTCCACAAGGATTTAGGTAGGTTAGAGCTAACAATCATGCTTCTTACCATATCCAATAATGTCTGGTTTCTCCTTTCAGCTACACTGTTTTGGTTAGGAGACCCTGGCATGGTGTATTGTGCAAAATTCCATTTTCTTCAAGAAATCGAGCAAACGGACCAGGTGCTTGTCCATTCTCAGTGTATCTACCATAATATTCTCCACCTCTATCTGACCTGATGATTTTAATTTGCTTGCTGCATTGTTTCTCTACTTCTTCCTTAAATACCTTAAAGGCATCTAATGCTTCGTTCTTATTATGAAGCAGGTAGAGATACATATATCGTGAATAGTCATCAATAAATGAGATGAAGTATCTCTGACCATACGAGTCCATATTTGGACTACAGATATCTGTATGTATGATCTCTAGTATTTTCAAACTTCTCTTGGCATCTTTCTTGGACTTATTGGTTTGCTTTCCCTTTATGCAGTCCACACAAGTGCCAAAATCAGTAAAATCAAGAGTATCAAGTACTCCATCTTTTACTAATATTTTAATTCTCTCAATGGAGATATGACCTAATCTCCGAAGCCACAAAATAGAGGAATTCTCATTCATAACACATCTTTTCATACCAGTTTGGGCGTGCATCACATTATAGGTGGTATTATTTTTCAAATTAATTTGAAAAAGATTATCGGACAATGTACCATTCCCAATAAGCTTAGATTTATAAAATAAATGAATAGAGCTTTTATTAAAATTAAAGGAGTATCCTGCTGGTACAAGCCTTGACACTGAAATCAAATTTCTAGAGAACTTGGAATATAAAATGTCTTTTCCAAATCTAAAACAAAACCAGAATCTAAAATAAGTCTGCACGTCCCAATCACTTCCACATGTGAACCCATCTTGTTTCCTGAATAGATGCTTTATTCACTTCCCAATGGTTTTCTTTGATTTAGAAAACCCTGCAAGGTATTTGAAACATGGATTGTGGAACCAGAATCAATCCACCATGTGTTATGACATATAACCAAATTGGATTCATGACATACAAATGAGGTTAGAGTACCTTTCTTGTCAAGCCAAGCTTTGAATTTGATACAATCTTTCTTTATATGCCCTTTCTTCTTGCAAAAGAAGCACTTGGACTCCTTCTTGTCTTCTGTATAGATGGGTACTTTACCCTTTCCTTTGCGTTTGGCTTTGGGAGCTTTAGTCTTTCTCTGAGTGACTAAATGTGCACTTTCTCCCATTTCCAAAATCAGCCTCCCTTCCTCTTGAACACACATGGTCAGAAGTTTATTAATTGACCATTTGTCCTTATGTGTGTTGTAAGATATTTTGAAGGGACTATACTGCTGTAGGAGTGAGCTCAAAATAAAGTGCACCAAGAAAGATTCTGACATCTCAACCTCTAGGGATTTCAACTGAGCCGCAATGTCCCTCATCTTCATGATGTGTTCACACACACCTCCAACCGTAGTGAGCTTCATTGATGATAATTTTGTCATTAGGATGCTAGCCAGTGCCTTATCTGAAGACTCAAATTGTGCATCAATAGCCTTCAAAAGTTTCTTGATATTTTTGCACTCAGGAATTGAACCACGTATACTATCAGAAATCTTAGTACGTATGAACATCATACTGAGGCGATTGGATCGCTCCCATCGTTCATACGCAGCAATCTCAGCCTGAGTGCTAGTCAATATCCATGCACCCTAATTGAAGAAGAATTCTCTCCTTCCATAATTTATAATTATCACCACTTAAATCGGGAACATCACATTTCATATCAGAAATATTAACATGCAGAATAGCTGCATAAAAAAATGATGTTCATGTAACTGAATTTGAGGCATATAACTTGATGTCATATCTTACCAATGTAAACATGAAATAACATGAATCAATAACATACAATAACTACCTATGGGCTAAGCTATTATACTCAAATAGACTCATTAACTTAATGATGTGACTAACAAATTATATTCCTTTCTTAATTCCTATGGGTAATTAAGAAAATAATTTGTTATCGCATCCTAATTAATTATATCAATGCAATAAAAATTTCTGTGGGATAAGATTCATTGCATTAATATAATTAATCATAATTAATGTCATCTAACCTTATGTTATCTTTGCAACTCAATATATAATTCTGATTAATTAAAGATGCTATGGCTACTCCTCAATTAATCAAAATCATATTGATCACATGACATTTGAATTTCATTATATGCATATAGATTAACCAACTTAGCATGATTATTAGGTAGCGATTTTAATCAACATAACATTTCCAAATCAAGATCTGAGTTAATCAAATTGGCCAGGCCAGTGAAAGAGAAGTGGGAGTCCCCCGTTGCTTTCCTTAGGTCAGTCAACAGAACCAATTAAGTAACCACAATCTCTTTACTTTTCTAGATACCAATTGACCAATCAGACCTTGAAAAGATTTGCACTATGATTTTCACACTACCACCAAATTCATGCATAGAATAAATCCAATATGCAAAACAGGAGACAACATTTCAATTATCTATTTAATGAATTTTAAAATTATCATCTTAAGAAAAATTTTTGTTAATTAAAACACATCCGGCCGTAGCTCATTATTTTCATGGGCCAGTCTATGCAAAACACAGTAGGCATAGAGACTCAGGAGGCGTATTTTAATATAAAAATTTTAAACTTAAGAAATAAATGATAAAACCAATCATATCACATGATATAATATTAAACAGATAATAGCATACATTTAAAATTTAACCAATCAATTTGATTTTAAATCTCTAGAGAAAACCGAAGGACCCATAGGCGAGAAAATCGAAACCGCAACAGACGTTTTCTCTCTTTAATAGGTAACCACATGGTTATGAAAGCCACTTTTTTCTCTTACGTTACCGCTCCGCTCGTGAGCAAAAACCAAAACATGATGGAAGAAAATCAAGACGGCCAAGAAAAACGGAACAACATAGGAAAAACCTCTACTATAGATTTGAACCTGAGATCTCCACAAGCCTTTTTTTTATTGCCAAAGAGCGGCTAAGAAAAATCTGTGACGCGACAAAACCGAAAACGCACGGAATACATTTCCGAACAGGCAACGTTTTCTAATATCAAGTTATAAATTCGGCTACTCAAAATTCCGAAACAATAAATTGAAATGAAGAACCGAGAAGCAAAAATCGGAACCATAAATGTAGGATTAAAAAGAAAAAAACCGAAGAGTAACCACCTCTCAAACAAACTTCATGTCGATCTATTAACTCTCCCGTAGTTGGGTAAAACGCACCAAGGTACTAGCAGTAGCCTTCCTTTGGTGTGTCCCTAATGTTCCTACCACACATTCGTTGGGTCAAATAATCTAGGGTACTACCAGTAGCCTCCCCTTGGATTATCCCTATGTGAGAGAAATAGAGACCAGAAAAAAACCTCTGAACAATAAAATAATCATATCTGAAATGCTCACAATAAAAAACAAGGCAGAGGTATAATGCTCTGATACCAACTGTTAGAGGTCTATTAACAATCTACACAATATGTATAGAATCCCTATCATCATTGCCAAATTAAATTGAATAGGATCAAAATATTATCATAGCCCACACAAGCACAAAATTTTTGGAATGAAATGAACAAGGCAAAATTGGCAGGTCGATATTGGTTGCCCCCAACACATGGAAACATGTCGATATCAGTTGCCTACGATACATGGCAACATTGGCAACCTGTATATAGAATTTACATCTTATTATATAGCTGAAAGCATTAAGTCATCACATGAAAATATCTAATAGGATTTGTTGACGATAAATCTTAAATGCATCACATAAACTCAAATGTCATAAGAAGTATCTCATAAACTATTAAGTAAAAAGTTCGCAAATCATTGAATAAACAATCTTCAATCCTCTAATCATCCTGAAATAAAAATAAAATAAAAATATTAGTACAAAAGTTTGATATATATAAATAAAAATAATAACTTATTTTTTAAAAACTACACATCAATTGCATTTACCTTATTATAATATATGAGTTGATATTGATTTGTTTGAATCTTCAATGGAGATAGAATAGTTAGTTATCCAACATAGCAGGAGAATTGAGATCATGAACAATGGAAGGAATATGACTTGAAATGAAATTTTAAAAAATAATAAAATATTATAAATAAGTTAAATCCAATAAAAATATTGTATACAATATAATAAGTTACATTTTTTCTCAGATCTCAACCAATCTTGAAGATAAATTACAGCTTCAACAATATCAGGATTTAATGAACTTCGAAATGCATCCATCACTCTTCCACTTGTACTAAATGCTGATTCTGAAGCTACAGTAGATATTGAAATTGCCAAAATATCTCTTGCAATCCGAGATAAGATAGGATACTTTGGATCATTAGCTTTCCACTAGCCTAAAATATCAAAAGCATCGCCTTCAACCCATGGCCAAATAGATTCCTCTATATATATATCCAAATATGTTCTAATTTGTTGCTGCTGTGCATTCTTCTTCATAAATTATGCAAACTTTTTTTTTCCTCTATCTCATCAAACTCATTAGAAATATATCCGCTGTCTCTCGATGAACCAATATCAAGAGTAATTGAAATAAAAAATGAAGGAAATTTTCTTTCATACTTACTATAAAGGTTTCGAATAACATTTTGAATATCACTGACCTCTTTTTCTTCATTTAAAGAGTAAATTTGTGAGTAATAAAATTCTACCATCTTCATTTTGTAACGAAGATTTAAGAATGAACCCACTACTAGCATGAGATTAGATTGTTGCCAATATTTATCGAACTTCTTCTTTATTGATAATGCCATAAAGAAAAAAAGTTGATCCTTAAGATTTGTGCACCATTCAATAATTTGCAATTGAATTTCATAAATTTCTTGAAAAAGGAGATTTACAGTTGGATATATTGTGCCTGAGATGAGCTCGGTGATGTTATAGAAGTTTTTCAAAGCTTGACAAAATATTTTTACCTCTATCCAATTATCATTTGTTGGGCACATATCAAATTTGTATGGATCAAGACACTGCAATATTTTAAAGCCTCTTTATAATAACAAGCATCCCTAAGCATCATGTATATAGAGTCCACCGTATTGAGACATCAATTGACAAACCTCTACGTGTATCCAAATTAAATTCTTTAGCCCTCTTTTCAAACTCTTCTAGCTATAGTGGAGAGCTTCGAACAATCTTCACCATTTTTTTAATATTTTCAATTATCATATTAGTTTTTTTAGTTCATTCTGCATAACTAAATTAATATATGTGCAGCATATCTCACATGAAAGAACTAGCCATTACATACAAGTGTTCCTTCAAGCCTATCCATGATTTCTCTGACACACACATCATTGGCACGATCATTATCCAATGTTAATACAAATAACTTACGATCAATGTTCCAATCAATTATATTTTTGATAAATGTATTACACAAATTGACTTCAGTATGTCTTCCTCCCATATGAATAAAATTAATTTTTTTTTTTAATTTTAGAAATGTAATGTCACACATAAATAAGACTTATTTTGTCTAGAAGTCCATAAATCCATAGTTGCACTTATCCGACATGAAAGTAGACCAAACATATCATAAACTTTTTTCTTTTTCTCTAAATATGTTTTCATAATCCCTTTTCTAAGGGTTATGAGATTCTTTAATTCAAAAGATGGTCTTAAAGACTTAATAAAATCAATAATCCTTCATGCTCAACCATAGCAAATGGGTATTCATGCATAACAAACATCCATATAAGCTTCTTACAACTAATATCTCCATCATATGTATAGGTGCTCAAAAAAATAAGTGCCATCCTCTTTTTAAAATGATGTTTGTAACATTAGTTGGCCTTTGACATTAGCATTCTTAAAAAATGAATGACACTTATTAAGATGATTTTTTAAATGTGTTGTCCCCAAACTACTTATTTCATTAAATATTCTTTTGCAGTGATTACATCTTGCTTCTACTTTTTTAAAATGTTTTTCATCAACTTCCTTTTCTAATTCATACTTTGTAAAATCATCCAAAATTTTAGATGTTAGCTTTTTCTTTTGTCTTTTCCTCTCTGTTTGATTTGTAGGCTCAGTTGATTTGCAATTTGCATCTTCAATAGTTCCACCAGAAGACATGATATATAACAACTGCATTCAAAATATAAAAATAAAATATATAATAAGAATATCCATGATCACACAAGTCAATGAGAATTCCTATCACCCAAAAAAATATGTTAACACAATCAAGCAGTCATTTTCCAGATTTTGCGTTTGTGCTTGTGAGATGAGACAACTCTAAAGAATGACTTTAGAAAATAAACGTGTCCATACTAGGACCTGACAATATTAGACTAAGTCTCTAATTCAATACAAAAAATGCAAAGAAATATAAAATATATAATTTATGTGCAAAGAACTTATTTAAAACACATTAAGATTCAAACATATAATATAGCAAATTAATGGCAATGAAACCCAGAAATTATATATTTAAAAAAAGGGCCTAATTTAAACTTAAAATGCATCAATTATAAGTTATTTTATATTCATTTACATTTTGTTAATCTATTATTTAATTATTCATATAATTTTTTAAATAATGATGTATATACATTATTATTATTATTAGTTATTATTATTTTTAGTTTGTAAATTTTAACTTTTATTTTATGTATATTTGAATTAGTGATTTTTTTGTAATAAAAAAGTATGCAGAATTTAAGCTCAAAAGTCATTAATATTTAATATCTTATTTCGCATAATAAAATAAATAAAATTTTATTATGTAAAAAATGAATAACAGGAAAATAATTATCAATATTCAATTAACAATGCAAAATTAAACGTTAATTATTTAGAAATTATATAATTTAATAATTTATTAAAATTTGCTAAATTTTAATTAGCCTAGTTACCTTGCTTGCTAAATCATTGGATGGGGTCAAATTAACTTGGCTATCGATCACATGCACAATAATAATTTAAATTTTAATTCTTACATATATAATCATGATCAGTAGAATTACATTCCTATAGAACCCACCTAGCCTATGTTTGGATCCAACCCTAAATACACTAGGACTTTGTTGGACCAAAATCTTAAGCTAGGATCTAATTAAACCCTGGGTCGCAACCCATTGAAGCAGTCTAGCAATCAGATCCAAATGGGTTGGATCAAAATAGTTATGGCCTCAGAATCCTGGTTCATTAGGTAAACCAATTTCACAAATAGAGAAAAAAAAAAAAACCATTCTTTCTTCCCTGGACCCGACCACAATGGCTCTTGGCCGAGCTCTGCCAATTCGTCGGCCAGCCATGGCACTGCTAGATCCCAGCCAGGATTTGGCCACAGCCGAGACGAACCTCCGGTGGGGGTCCAATGGATCCAAGCCTTTGGATCCTCATACGAAGGCCACTCTGTTTCTTCTTGATTTTGAAGCCAAACAGAGAAGCCAAGAATTGAAGAGCCTCTCTGTTCTTCTTCTGAGCTCCTTCTCTAGAGGATGTTGAGGCTGGAGGAGGAGGGGTTCAAGGTGTTTTAAATCACTTTGGCCTTCCAATGATCGGAGATCAGGCGACCTCACCTATTATTAATTATCTATTTAATTATATTTTGGCTGAGACGGACGGGGGAATTTTGGGATGAGCGAACAGGGGTAATTTTGGCTGGGCGCTTGGGGAATTTTGGATGCAGTCATATTTCATAACCATCCAAAACCATGAAACCAGAAACCATCATCACTGTCTTCTCCCAGACCATGCGACATGTGCTGACTTCGCACCAGCCACCAACCAGAACATTCGGAAAGGATCAAAGGAAGCTTACTTGATGATGAGGACAATGGTGAGGACTGAGGAGAGTGCTGGTACAAGTTCGGTTGCTGACGATGGTTTGAAGGAAAATAGTCTATCAGCGATGAATCTGATGATAATCACGGTGATAATAAACTATCTATCAGGCATCAGCGAAAGAAGGAAAAGGAGAGAAAAAGATGAGCTGTCGAGCTGCTAATAAACAAAGGAAAAAAATTCATTACCTCTCAGGGGTCCAAGTCCATCCACATCCAGGCGTCGATGCTTGCCAAATCAACGCCGTCGATGTGGTGCGTAAGGTCTTCGAAGCCCAGAAAGCCATTGACCGAGCTGAAGTCCCTCGGGAGGAATAGATCGGATCCGAACGGACTGAATCCAAAGTTCAACTCTGATAAATCCAGCAACTGTAGTGGTTGCTCCGCGAAAAGCTCCGTGAATGCGATGGATCGCTCCTCGCTCGACCATCGTCTCCTTCGCTGGCATGCCAGAAAGTCTAGAAGTGGAACTATGGAAGACGAAGAAGAATTGAAGAAAGATTGTGGAAGACGAAGAAGAACTTAGGAAAGATTGAAAGAAGAAACGGGAGTGGGCTAGCGGGAAGACTCTTCCCCTTCCGCACGCCTCTTGGCCTTTATTTTTTTTTTTACTCGAAAAAACAGCCGCCACTCGCCAATATTTAATAATATAAATTTAAAAAATATAAAATTATATAAAAAATAAATATCCGTATCCGTATCTAAAAATATAGATAAATTTATATCTGTATCCAATTAATTTTTGAATTAGATATCCAAATTCGTAACCAAATCCGATTAAAGTATAAAATAAATATCTGAATATGATATAATTCAAATACGAATACGGATACGATCGAAGTTTATCAGAAACAAACTTAACTATGGCTGTATTTAGCATTGCCATGGTATCTTTTTTTAAAAAATAAAAATAAAATTTTTATTTTATTTTTTATATTTCTAACAATAGAAACATGTTTAGTTGTTATTATTATTATTGTTATTTTAAAAATAAAATGAAATAATAGGAAAAGCTTATGGTGACGAGAGATAGTGTGTTCAAAACCATCCAACCACAAACAATCCCTTTGATTCCATCCATGGCGATGATCCTCTTTATGTTCTTCTTGAGATGCTGCATCACTTTCAAGACCAGGTGGAGTTGTTGAGCACCTCGAGAGTCATCAAGATCGGGGGCAATCCCTCATCTCCAATTGCTGTAGCGAACTCATAGTGATCTTTCCAGTAAGGCTACCGATGGCCTTCGCCAATGACAGTGGGGATAAGAGAGTTTGCATCGCTACGGCGATTGGATACTCCATGGCTTGGAGGGGGGAAGCTAGCATGGGAGGGATGGAAGAAATTAACAAGACTATCATTGGAGATTACAGGGTTAAAACTCAATGAATTTATTTATGGTCTCATACGATGAAAACTAGACTTGCTTATTCTTCTACTTTATGCCTCATACATACTTTAATTTTCATTTATATTTCAAGAGTCTTGTTGCCGCCGGGATCCGTCCTCCGAGTCGGGCGCGGTTGCTCCTCAGGGGAATGGGTGCGGCGGACTTGCAAAACAAGAAGCCCACACGCGGAAGGACGCCGGGGGTGGTCCTCCGCGGAAGGCCCTCCGACGCTCAAGTCAGTGGAGAGAAATCGGCGATCAACCAGACAATGAGGAGGTGGATCTCTCCGGGAGTCCTCTCCAGGGAGGCGGCCAATCGGGAGCTCTAGGAGGAACAGAGCACCGACAAGCTGCCAAAAGAGAGGGATGGCTCCAGAGTTTTGGGCGTCAAGAGTCGCGTACCTGAGGGAATCTGCCAGTCTGATATTATAGGCTATTACCTGGGGACCTGAGCATCTTCTGGAAGGTTCCGGGGTTGTTACGATACGGGAGCGGATAGAATCAGGCCGTCGTGGGGCCGTTAGAATCCACGTCTCGTTTGTTAAGGGATCGACGGCTGGGAGAGCTCCTTGATGTCTCGGGATCTGGGCCAGTAGACCCGGGGCAGTTACGGTAGGTCTTAGGCCACGTCTCGACATGATTCCCTGCCGGGGGAGGGGCCGCTCGGGTAGGTTTGAGCTCTCTCGCGTCAGGCTCCGCGGAGGTAGACGTTAGGGTGTGGATCGGCCGAGTTACGGAAGCCCGGGAGAGGCCAAGCTAAGGAAGCCCGGGGGAGGCCGAGCTAAGGAAGCCCGGAAGAGGCCGAGCCACGGAGGCCCAGAAGAGGCCGGGCTAAGGAAGCCCGGAAGGGCCGAGCCACGGAGGCCCAGAAGAGGCCGGGCTAAGGAAGCCCGGAAGGGGCCGAGCCACGGAGGCCCGGAGGAGGCCGAGCCACGGAGGCCTGGCAGAGGCCGAGCTAGGGGAGCCCGGAAGGGGCCGAGCCACGGAGGCCCGGAAGAGGCCGAGCCACGGAGGCTCGGAGGAGGCCGAGCCACGGAGGCCCGGAAGAGGCCGAGCCACGGAAGCCCGGAAGGGGCCGAGCCACGGAGGCCCAGAAGAGGCCGGGCTAAGGAAGCCCGGAAGGGGCCGAGCCACGGAGGCCCGGAGGAGGCCGAGCCACGGAGGCCTGGCAGAGGCCGAGCTAGGGGAGCCCGGAAGGGCCGAGCTACGGAGGCCCGGAGGAGGCCGAGCCACGGAGGCCCGGAGGAGGCCGAGCCACGGAGGCCCGGAGGAGGCCGAGCCACGGAGGCCCGGAAGAGGCCGAGCCACGGAGGCCCGGAAGAGGCCGAGCCACGGAAGCCCGGCAGGAGACGGCGGGAAAGGGTCAGCCTTAGCCGCTTCGCACGGATATCAATGCAATGTCGATTTTACCCCCCAACACATGCCCTCCACTCCCTAGTTCGAAGCGTAGGTTCGGGCATAGGGAGTATAAGTTCAAGTGGTGCGCCCTGGATGAGACGCTTTGGCTCAAACAATTCACGTAATGATGCCCTAATTAATGCGACAGGGCGATTGTACCTTCGGAGATAAGGCTCCTTCATCATCGACGGTTGAGATCGCGCCGCGCCTCGAATTCCGATCTATCGGGCGTCTGTCGAGGCGATTCCGGATGCCTTGAATGAGACGCCCCGCTCCCCAAGGCGGTTCCTTAGCGGAGAAGCGAAGTGACGGCCGCCCTATATACCTATGCATATTGTGCATGTGCGCTTGGCGTCTTCTTGTTTCGCTTCCAAGTGGGTTTTGGTCTTTCATCTTCTCCGACGCTCATAGCTTCCGCTTGACACTTTTTCTTAATGGCGAAGAGCCCAGACGACGTAGCTTCGGAAATCGTCGCTGAGGATTTAGGGAGGATTCACCAGAGGTATGGTCTGCCCATGGATGTGGTTTTGCGGGTGCCGGGACCTGAAGATAGGGTTACCCGGGGATTGGAGTCTGGAGTATTTGTCTACGAGGACAGTTTTAAGGCGGGTCTTCGTTTCCCTCTCCATCCCTTGGTGAAGGGGATCATGACCCACTACAACATCTGTCCATCGATGGTGGCTCCAAACAGTTGGCGGAACATCGTCGGATTTATCTCAATGTGTCACCAGATCCAAATCGTTGCGACCCTTCCCCTTTTTCGCACCTGTTACCACCTTACTCCCGGGAGGAAATCGGAGTGGACCTCCATCGGGCCCCGGAGGTCTTTTAATGTCATTGCGGATAAGCCTTCCTCCATCAAGGGGTGGAAGGGCCGATTTGTGATTGCGGAGGGGAACATCGGTTCCGATTTCCCTCGGCGATGGGGGGAGGTTGCGAAGGATGCGGAGACGCATCCGGCCTTATCGGCGCAGGAGGAGAGGGACCTGGACGTCCTCCGTAACGGACAGATGTTTTCGGCTAACGACCTGTTATCGGAGGGAGCTCTCTTTGCAGCCGGGCTCAGCCCTTTGGACCCCCAAGGTGAGTTTCTTTTCGCGTCGCGTATTTTTCCCGATCACTGTGCTTGGGTCTGAATATGTGAAATCCGGTTTGACAGCCACGAGGTTGGCGTTGTCGAGCCTCTCCAAGAGGAAGAGAGGGAAGCGTCCCGGGGAAGGTAGTGGAGCGGACAGCGGCCGACCCAAAAAGAGGGGCCATACATCCGCAAAGAGCCCGCCGGACGCTGGAGCAGCCGCTACAGAGGCGCCTGGGGCGAAGGAGGATATGGGGAGGGTGGCCGTAGTGCCCGAACCTCTCGTGTTGGAGATTTCCGACAGTTCGGACGAGGCTCCGCTGGCTCACTCGACCACGCCCCCTGAAGGAGGAACCCGCGACGGGTCCAATGGAGGCAGCCGTAGCAGAGGGGTCCATTGTCCCCGCGGGGTCGCCACTGGCTCCGGTGGGAGAGGAGGAGGAGACAGCCGCAGCGGAGGAAGTTCAGGGGGAGCTCCCGCTTGGTTTATTCGCCGGGGAGTCTGGTAGCAGTGAGGCCGGGCTGCCCTTAAGGGGTCAGGAGGTGGGTCATGCCGAGGCCTCAGGGGAGCCCGCGGAGGAGACGCCGGCGATGGTGGCCGGAGAGGGCGCATCGGCGGAGGGAGCACAACAAAGTGGGGGTCCCACGACTGGGCCCCCCTCGAAGAAGATCCTGGGGAGGCTGTCGCTTGGGCTGGCCGAGCTATCTGAAGAGGCCCAAGCCAGGGCCCTGATGGAGGAGGCTGGAAGGTTGAAGGCCTCTCAACTGGGGATCGGTCAGGCCGGTCCCTCGGACGGGGCCGGTCAACCCGGCAGCTCGGAGATTAATGTTGACGAGGCGTTCTCCGCCATGATACGGTCGGTCCTGCATCCGGGTGCGGATCCGACGGCGGATGAGTTTGCTGACCGGGGGTTGATAGATGCTGCGTTCGGGCAGCAAGGCGTGGCTGAGGGTATCCATCTCCTGCCCGCCATAGATAACACGACTTTGATGAAGATGACCCGGGACTATGCTTCAAAGGTGAGTCATTTTTTCATCGCGACAGATGTTACCCGATGGACTCCGTCGTGGGCGCTTACTCAGTTTTTGTCTTAGCAGGGCGTTTTGCTTTCCCGGGCGATTTGCTGGCGTCTGAGTTTGGCGGCGGGGGCCAGCGTCCAGGCCCGTAGGGAGAATGTCGATCTCCATTCACGGCTGAAGGGGTCCGAGCAATTTAGAGAGCTCATGGACGCAATGGACAGGAACTCGAAGGCGGCTAGGGTGGCACATCAGGCTGCCGTGGACGAGGTGTCCAGGCTAAAGCGCAGGGTGGAGGAGTCACAGGGACGCCTGGCGGAGAGCGACGACGCATGCCGGGAGCTGGCCGCGATCAAGTCCAAACATTCCACGGAGGTGGTGGCGATGCGGCGGGAACACGGCGAAAGTTTGAGCCGGTTAAGGAGGGAGGCCGACGACGAAAGGAAACGCCTGGCGAGAATGTTGGGTGAGGTGGAGGAGAAACTGAGAAGGCGTGATGACGAAATCGCCGATCTGAAGGAAGGTGCTAGGTGGCACCAAGTGATGATAACTCGAGTTAGCAACGAGTTGTCGCAAGCTCGCGGGGAGGTCGAGACCGGGCAATCGAAAATCAGCGCCCTGCAAGAGAGGGTCGAGCTAGTCGGCGCTGATAGGACAAGGGCCCGGAGTGAAGCCGAAGGCCTGGCCAAAAGGCTGGCCAAGCGAGAGGAGGAGGTATGCTCCCATCTTACCCTCTTTGTTTTTCTACTGGCTCCTTGTGATGCCGATTGATCTCGACTTTTCTAGATGGCGAGGATGGGGTCAGAGTTTCGGGCTCTCCAAGGTGCGCTCGCCTCTGCTCGTAGCAGGAGCTCGGAGCTCGAGGCACGGGCTAATGAGCTTGAGGGGCAAAACGCCATTTCGAAGGCCCAAGTCGCAGAGGCCGAAAAACGGGCCGCTGGGGCCGACGCGCAGCTCGCCATACTTAAGGGGCGGCAAGACGCTATGAGCGTAGACGCGTTCCGTCACGGAATGGAGGAGTGCAAGCAGAGGATACTCAGCGGGCACCCTGAATGGGACCTTTCCTTTCTGAGCCTCGACGATTCCGAAGACGGCGAGTCCGAAGAAGAAGAAGAGGGAGATGCTGACGTTTCCGACGCCGAGCCAGGCGGCGCCCCTGGACTCAGCAAAGCCGTAGCCTCCGAGGCACGGTCGCAAACTACCACGGGTGGGGTGAAAGTATCAGAGAGGGGCGAATCTAGCCGCGCACCCGCAGATGTGGCTGAGGGTACTCCCAAAGCTGGTGGGGCTCCTGGCTCTTAGAGGCCGCTCTTGTATCTCGTCTTTTTAGACATTTGTTTGACACTTCGTTTCAAAGGGATTTCCTGTTTTCATTTGAGTATTTTTCTGCGTGACTCCGCTGTTGAGTGGCTCATGGCTCGCCGATGTTCTTGGACCACCTTTGAATCGAGACCGAGAAAGTGTTTTGACTCGGGCCGACAAACAAAGTAGGTCGGTTTAGACCGACGAAAAAGGTGGGTCGGCTGGGGCCGACGGACAAGATATGGGTCGGCTAGGGCCGACGGATAAAGTGGGTCGGCTGGGGCCGACAGATAAAATAGGTCGGCTGGGGCCGACGGATAAAAATGGGTCGGCTAGGGCCGACGGATAAAAATGGGTCGGCTAGGGCCGACAGATAAAATGGGTCGGCTGGGGCCGACGGATAAAATAGGTCGGCTGGGGCCGACGGATAAAAATGGGTCGGCTAGGGCCGACGGATAAAAATGGGTCGGCTAGGGCTGACGGATAAAATAGGTCGGCTGGGGCCGACGGATAAAAATGGGTCGGCTAGGGCCGACATATAAAATGGGTCGGCTAGGGCCGACAGATAAAATGGGTCGGCTAGGGCCGACGGATAAAATAGGTCGGCTGGGGCCGACGGATAAAATAGGTCGGCTGGGGCCGACGGATAAAAATGGGTCGGCTGGGGCCGACGGATAAAAATGGGTCGGCTAGGGCCGACAGATAAAAATGGGTCGGCTAGGGCCGACGGATAAAATAGGTCGGCTGGGGCCGACGGATAAAATAGGTCGGCTAGGGCCGACAGATAAAATGGGTCGGCACGCTTCCTGTCGTGCTGTCAGTGCCCTGCCGTCTTGCAGGCGATTCGGTTTTTACTTTGCTAAAAATGGCGGTACGGCACAGTGGGGGGCATAAAGCTGCACCAGAGCTTTCCGGAAGGCGCCCCTTTCCCATGCAGGCTACTGCGACACGTACGCAACCGTCCACCATTGGTCAGTACTTTTTCAAAGGACGATTTTCTGAGTTTGCCGGTTCTCGAAGTGTCAGCGGGCGATTCCCTGCATTCATTGGCCGCGATTCGGGATCGGAAGGGGATCCCCGTACACGTTACAATTGAGGCGGTGAGATCGGCGCGCAGTGGGGCGCCAGTCCTGGGAGACCACGTGGAGGTGCTGCCTGGAAATTCAAATCTCGGGGCGCGCGGTCTGGGCGGCTTTTCCCGATCCATTTTTGCCTATAAAGAGGGAGAAGAAAGGGGGGTCTCATCCGGTTATCACCAAAGTCTCTTTCTCGCCAGAACTTTCATCATGCTCATTTCTCTGTCGCTACGAGCGGGGGAACCGACTTTTTCCCTTATGGGCTCCTTGCCGCCGGATAGCTGGGGCGACCGGGGAGCAGCTGAGGAATGGCTCATCCTTCGGGGACGAGTTTCGGAGATCATTTGGAGAGCGCACATGGAGGGGGCAGAGATCATACGGAGAGCGCACATATGCGCTTCCGTCGTGGTCTGCGGCTCCTGCTGCGGGGGATGCGGGTCAGGAGGTGTATGTACACCTCCGTAGCACGCGCAGACTCTCCCTATTTCGCTGGCTTGGGTTCCCGTCCGTTTCTGAGGGGAGTCCTTTCCACGGGAGGGAGAACATGAGACCAAATGGGGGCGGACGGTCCCCGGTTGCCCTCGATCAGATGGCGGCCCGCGATCCAGCACCCCCTCCTAGGGGAGCTGGCTAGGTCGCCCACATCCTCAGAATCAGCGTCCACGGGCCACGCCTTCTTTTGGATCTTTTAAGTCATCCTGCCCAGGCGGGTTGGCCGTTTTGTGGTTTGCATGATTCGTCGGTCCGGAAGTTGAAAAATCGCAGCTGTCTGGGCCTGCTTTGAAGCAGTTACTCGGGTTTTGTATTTTGCCTTTATTTCAGGCATTTCAATGCCTTTGTAACGCCTATGAGGCATTTGTAACCGAGTTGATTGGCAATAAAGAGAGCCATTTTCTGTTTCTCAAATCTCGCCTTCTCTGTGCCAAGCTTGTTATTATTGTTTGTGGGGTGCCAGAAGCACTTCGCTCGTCCTTAGACGAGGGCCTTACGGCGCCCGAATCAGTTTGGGGCACGCGTACGGCGATTCAGAGATCGTTTCGGCGAAACGCGCTCCTTGCTTAGGTCAGGAGTTTGATATTCTCGTGTTTTGCCTTTATCGGAGCTCGGAGTACCGTGTGTCGGCTGTGGCCGAAGCAGGGGAAGTCTGCATCTTCTCCCATCGTGGTTCAAGGGAAAGTCACCTGGATGGTCAAACTTTGGGAAACATTTTGTTTGGTCCTGCCGAGGTTCGAAGAACCTTTAGCCCGGCCCTACCGAGGTTCGGGGAATATTTAGCGGCTCGGCCCTGCCGAGGTTCAGAGAATACTTAGTGGCTCGGCCCTGCCGAGGTTCGGAGAATTGAGCCGCTCGGGGGCGGGCCGGTTATAACTTCGGGCCGCGGCACTAGACCTACGCGGCGTTTGACGGTCGACGCGTTGTTGCGCCCTTATTGGCGATATTGGTCTTCCCGAGGAATCAAACCGTCGATCAGACGTTGAACTCTGTCCCCACGCGCTTTTCGAGAAACAAAGGGGGGGCAGTTTCAAGAGGTTTGGGGAAGCGTCGACAGTATTTACTGCAGGAGGCGACAGATTGGAAAGTGTTTCGCCTGGGGAACCTCCGCGCTTATCGATCTTACTCGGGATCAGGGCGCGACTCTTCGGGTTCCGTATGCATTAGAACGGTGACACATGGCGGATTTTCATGGGTCGGCGTCCGCGGTACGGCTAAACGGGATACCCTCCTAGCGGGTATAAATATGGCCGAGGGGGACTGGATCTGGCCATCTTTCGGTCTGAGCTAGAAAAAATGGACTCTCCGGCGCGGTCCTCAACTGACTCGCGCTCTTCGGTTAGCAACCCGTCACACTCGGGGGAGAGGGAGACCTCCGTGACTGTTGACGGGTTGGCCCTTGCGTCAGGCTTTGCAATCAATGAGCGGCTCGCCAGGACCGCTGAGGAGTTCTTGGACATCTCGGTTCGGGAGGCGGAGGCCTCACGTTTGGTAATGGGTCGGCAGGAGGAGGAGATTCGGCTGCTTCGTCAGCAGGTGGCCGATCTGACTGCACTACTGGAGAGGTTGTTGGGCTCTGGGGGCGAGTGACCCCAGGGCTTCTGTCTGTCCTTGTTTTTGCTTTCTCGCAGTTCCTTTGTTATCCCCCCCCCTCTTTATGAATGGAAGATGATCCTTGTCTATCTGCGGAGTTCTTTTCTTTCGAGAGTTTACGACCTTCACCCGTATGACGAACCAGGGGGTGGCGCGCCCTTGTTCGTTTTTCGCGCGCTAACGTAGGCTTTTTGAGCGATGGGCCATAGGGGCGCTACCCGAAGGATCTCCGATGGTTAGGGAGGGAAATTGCCTAACTCTTCCCGGGACCTTCGGTCAGTTACGTGAGGCTTGATGACCTCAAGAGTAGACTCGCCAACGGCGGCTTATTTTCGCACGTTGATGGTTTTTTACTCACTGTACTTGCTTTCGAACCCGGCGAAGTCCTTCGGGGATTATTTGGGGGCCGCTCGACTTTGGTCGGGGCTTGCGGGTTTAGACTTTTCGTCGGGGTCTCAATCTCGCCTCGTAGTGGGAGATTCATCGCTCTTCTGCCGAGGTTCGGAGGAATATTTTACTTGGCCCTGCCAAGGTTCGGATATTTGTTGCTCGGCCCTGCCGAGGTTCGGAGAAATATTTTACTTGGCCCTGCCAAGGTTCGGAGATTTGTTGCTCGGCCCTGCCGAGGTTCGGAGAAATGTTTTACTTGGCCCTGCCAAGGTTCGGAGATTTGTTGCTCGGCCCTGCCGAGGTTCGGAGAAATATTTTACTTGGCCCTGCCAAGGTTCGGAGATTTGTTGCTCGGCCCTGCCGAGGTTCGGAGAAATATTTTACTTGGCCCTGCCAAGGTTCGGAGATTTGTTGCTCGGCCCTGCCGAGGTTCGGAGAAAATTTTACTTGGCCCTGCCAAGGTTCGGAGATTTGTTGCTCGGCCCTGCCGAGGTTCGGAGAAATTTTACTTGGCCCTGCCAAGGTTCGGAGATTTGTTGCTCGGCCCTGCCGAGGTTCGGAGAAATGTTTTACTTGGCCCTGCCAAGGTTCGGAGATTTGTTGCTCGGCCCTGCCGAGGTTCGAGAAATTTTTACTTGGCCCTGCCAAGGTTCGGAGATTTTCCTGTTCAAGCAGATAGCTCGGTCGTGCCGAGGATTGGTAAGCAGCATCTATTTCCATTTACGATTTATGGCAATATGGTATAACCGATTCACAGAGTTGGGAAAATACAACTGGCGGGGCGTAAAGGACATACCCTATTGATAGTATTTGCGGAGGTTGTCCGAGTTCCACGTTCGGGGGACGGATTTCCCTTCGAGGTCCTGCAGCTTGTAGGTTCCTGGCCCAATGACCTCCGTGACTTGGTACGGGCCTTCCCAGTTCGGCGCCAGCTTTCCTTGCTCCAGCGGTTTGGATACAGAAGCTTTCCGGAGGACAAGGTCGCCAGGTAGGAAAGTCTTCCCCTTAACCTGGAGGCATGGTACCGAGCCACCCTCTGTTGATAGGCGGCCGTCCTGATTCGGGCCTTCTCTCTGACTTCCTCCACCAAGTCGAGGTTGGTGCGGAGTTGCTCGTTGCTGGCTTCTTCCGAGTAACTCTCCACCCGCAAAGATGGGAGGCCCACTTCCACAGGGATGACGGCCTCCGTACCGAAAGCCATTCGGAATGGGGTCTCGCCCGTTGGGATTCTCGGAGTGGTGCGATAGGCCCACAAGACATGGTGCAGCTCATCTGCCCACCTGCCTTGGGCTCTAGAGAGGCGAGCTTTGATTCCTTGGAGGAGAGTCCTGTTGGTTACCTCGGCCGCTCCGTTGGCTTGTGGGTGCCCGACCGAAGTAAGGTGGTGACGAATTCCATGCTCTTCGCAGAATTGGCGGAATTTGGAATTGTCGAACTGCTTGCCGTTATCGGTGATTATGGTGTGGGGGAGGCCGAACCGGCAGATGATGGACCTCCACACAAAGTCTCTGGCCCGGGCTTCGGTGATTTGGGCAACGGCTTCCGCTTCAACCCATTTGGTGAAGTAGTCAATGGCGACAAATAAGAATTTCGCTGTCCCGTCGCCAACGGGAATGGGCCGAGGATGTCCATCCCCCATTTGGCAAAGGGCCAAGCGGAGGATATGGAAACTAGCTCGGCGGAGGGGAGCCTCTGGATGCTCGAATGCCTCTGGCAGGCGTCACAGGCTCGGACTAGATCGTCCGCATCTTTCTGCATGGTCGGCCAATAATAGCCTTGCCGTAGCACTTTGTGACACAGGGACCGGCCTCCCAGATGGTTGCCGCAGATCCCTTCATGTACCTCCCGTAGAGCGTAGTCCGCCTCGGATGGGCGGAGGCATCTGAGCAGCGGCATGGAAAAGACCGCTTGTAAAGCTGGCTGTCAATCAATACATAGTGGGTCGCCTGCAGCTTCAATTTCCTGGCCTCCCTTCGGTCGGACGGGAGCGACCCTTCTTTAAGATAGCTGAGGATAGGGTCGAACCAGGATGGTTCGGTCTCGATTTGCATCACCCGGTCAGCTTCCATGATACTCGGCTTCTCCAGAGTCTCCAGATGGAATTTTTGTTCAGCATCCATCGTCTCCGTGGTTGCCAATCGGGAGAGTAGGTCGGCACGGGCGTTTTCCGATCTAGGAATTTGAATGATTTCAAACTCTGAAAAGTGAGGAAGTAGGCCGCGCACCTCTTGGAGATATCGAACCATATTGGGTTCTCGGGCTTCAAACTCCCCTCGCACATGGCCGGCCACCAGCTGAGAGTCGGTGAAGGCGCTAATCTTTTCCACCTTCAGGTTGCGGGCGATCCGGAGACCGGCTAACAGGGCCTCGTACTCGGCTTCGTTGTTGGAAGCCGGGAAGGAGAATCGGACGCCATATTCGAAGATCATCCCCTCCGGGCTGGTGAGAACCAAACCCGCACCGGAATGATGGGCGTTGGACGACCCATCGACGTGAAGGAGCCACCGAGCTTCAGGTTTTGGTCCTTCGGGACTTTTTGGGGTAGAGCCGTCTTCCGGATGGTGCACTCAAGGAGGAAGTCGGCCAGCACTTGAGCTTTGATGGCCGGGCGAGGTTGAAATTGTATGTCGTGCTCGCTTAGTTCGACGGCCCATTTGGTCATCCTCCCCGATGTTTCTGGACGGTGGACCACCGCCTTGATGGGTTGATCGGTCAGGACCGTCACTGAATGTGCTTGGAAATATGGTCGCAGCTTCCGGACCGAGGTAATCAAGGCAAGCACTATTTTCTCGATCCTGGTGTACCTCGTCTCCGCGTCGCGGAGCAGCCTACTCACATAGTAGATCGGTCTTTGGATCTTGCCTTCTTGCTTGACCAGTACCGAACAAACTGCTCCCTCGGAAACGGCCAGATACAGAAACAGAGTCTCCCCTGGGACCGGACTACTAAGAAGTGGAGGCGAGCCGAGGTACTTCTTGAGATCTTGAAATGATTTCTGGCATTCAGGAGTCCACTGGAAATTCTTGGCCGATCGGAGGGTTTTGAAGAAGGGGAGGCACCTCTCGGCTGACCGAGCTACGAAGCGGTTAAGGGCCGCTATTCTCCCGGTTAGGCGCTGGACCTCTTTAATGGACGCTGGGGGCGCCATTTGTTGGAGAGCTTGAATCTTCTGAGGGTTAGCCTCAATGCCGCGCTGGGAGACCATGAATCCGAGGAACTTCCCAGAATTGACGCCGAAGGCGCACTTGGTTGGGTTGAGCTTCATTCCATACTTGCGCAGCGTGGCAAAGCTCTCCGCGAGGTCCTCAACATGCCGCAGCGCTTCCTTGCTTTTGACCAGCATATCATCCACATACACCTCCATGTTCCGGCCGATTTGCTCCTTGAACACCTTGTTGACCAGGCGCTGGTAGGTCGCTCCTGCATTTTTAAGACCGAAAGGCATAACTCGGTAACAGTAGGTACCTCGGTCGGTTATGAAGGCTGTCTTTTCTTCATCCTCGGGGGCCATCCGGATCTGATTGTAGCCCGAATAGGCATCCATGAATGACAGCATTTGGTGGCCCGAGGTGGCATCCACAAGCTGGTCGATCCGAGGGAGAGGGAAGCTGTCCTTCGGGCATGCCTTGTTGAGATCGGTGAAGTCGATGCAGATCCTCCATTTGCCATTCGACTTCTTCACCATGACGACGTTTGACAGCCAACTGGGGTAGTTTACCTCTCGGACAAAGTTGGCTTTGATGAGTTTGTCGACCTCCTCTTCAATGGCCTTTTGCCGCTCTGGGGCGAAGCTTCTCTTTTTCTGCTTAACGGGCCTGTGCATCTCGTCCACATTGAGACGATGGACGAGGACTTCGGGGCTAATTCCTGGCATGTCGGAGGCGGTCCAGGCGAAGATGTCCGCGTTGCTTTGGAGGAATCTGATTAGCTCGCGACGAGGCTCTCCCTCAAGCAGCGACCCGATCTTTGTGGTTCGGTCGGGCCGAGCTACGTCCAGCGGTACTTCTTCCAGCTCTTCCACCGGTTCTCCCCGTTGCTCGGCGAAATCCTCGCGGGCGTCTAGCCCGTCAACCTCGGGAATTCTGGACTGAAGGCTCGTGACAAAACATTGCCGAGCCATGGCTTGACTTCCCCGAACTACTCCAACTCCTTGCTCGGTGGGGAACTTCATCGACAGATGCGGGATAGAACAACCGCCTTAAGAGACATCAAGCCGGGCCTGCCGAATATGGCATTATATGGGGACCTGAGGTCGGTCACTAGGAAGTCGGCTTGTACAACGGTTACAAAGGGCCAGGTTCCTGCGCGGACCGTCAGGGTGACGATTCCTTCTGATGACGTCGCCGGTGAATCCCATCAAGGTGGAATCCACGGCTCGAAGGTTTTCCATGAGCAATTTCATCCTGGCAAACACACCGAGGTACAAAACGTTCACCGAGCTTCCACTATCAACCAGGATTCGGCTTACATCATAATTGTTCAAATTTAGGGAGACAACAAGTGCGTCCTCATGGGGAAGCTGTATCCCAAGAAGATCATCATCAGAAAAGGAGAGCTCGCCCGTGCGCGCCTTCTTTGGCACCGGTGCATCACCATTGCCCCCGGAGCCCGATCCGCCGGCCTCTTCAATCATGTTGATGCGGCCAACCACTGGCGGATTTGGAGGAGGAGGGAGTTGTGGGAGCTCAGGCTGGCGATCACCTCCCTGCTGCTGTGGCTCGGGTGCCCTTCTGAACTGGTCCAACCGTCCCCGCCGAATCAGTCTTTCGATCTCGTTCTTCAGCTGCCAGCATTCTTCAGTGTCATGGCCATGCTCCCTATGGTAGCGGCAGTACTTGGCGGGATCTCTCCGGGTTGGGTTCCCTCGGAGAGGCACTGGTCGGGGAAGCTGGCGCTCTATTTCCATGAGGATTTGTGCCCGGGGCACAGTCAACGGAGTGTAGCGATCGAATCGCCTAGGGGGACTCCGGGAGCGATTCCTTGGCGGCGGCGGAGGGACTCTTTGGCGGCGAGGTGGGCTTGGCCGACGGACAGGGCGGTGTCTGTCGGGAACTTTGGGCTCTTGCCTCTTCTTCTGCTCAGCGCGGGCCATTCTCCGCGACTCCTCGACCCGAGCGTATTTGTCCGCAAGGGCCATCATATCAGACAGACACGGGGGGTAGCTGACTTCCATTGCCAAATAGAAGTCGCTCTCCTTCGAAACTCCCCCCGCTAGGGCGGACATGGCCACCTCATGATTAAGGTGGTCCACCTCCAACATGGCCTTGTTGAAACGGCCAAGATAATTTCTCAAGGACTCCCCCTCTCTTTGCTTGACTTCGGAGAGGGAGTCGGATCTCCGTCGGTGGCGGCGGCTGCTGACGAACTGGCCAATAAAAAGGTGGCTCAGCTCATCAAACGAATCGATGGAACCTGGTTTCAGGGCGTTGAACCAGGTTCGGGCGGATCCTCTGAGTGTGGATGGGAAGGCCCGGCAGAGGATCGCATCAGATGCTCCATGGAACATCATTATTGACCGGAAGCTGCTGAGATGGTCGTCCGGATCAGTGGAGCCGTGATAGGGCTCGACGGTCGGCAGCTTGATGGGAGGGGATCACTTCCTCCATGATCCCCTTAGAGAAAGGGATGCCCTGCTCTGCCTTGGGCTGGGCAGGTGGATCTGCTTGGCGGCGTCCAGCTCCTGACGCATTTCTGGATCTGACGGCGGATCTCCTCCTCGCCGGCGAGAGGAGCAGCCGGGCGGGAGAACCGCAAGGACGGCGTCGAATCATGGCGAGACGTTGCCGGAGAGAGGGAGCGGGCTCGCCGAGATCTGGGAAGATCTCATCAACCGGTTCGAGGGACCGGTTTGTCCCCTGGGGCGACGGGGGGTCCGCTGATTCACGCGGATCGGAGGAGGAGGTTGCCGGTGAAGAGGAAGTCGTCGTCTCTTTCTGGGGATGTGGAAGCAGGAGGAGGTGCAAGACGCTCCTGGACCAGGTGGGTGAGAGCCTGGACTTGTTGGACCAGCGTAGCAAACTGGTCCTGGGTCACCGGAATGGCAGGCGGCGACGGAGTCTCGACAGGTGGGGGTTGCGGCGCTGTGGCGCCAGTCGGATCAGGCCTCTGGGAGGCGACCTGATCGGGAGCATCAGAGGTTGTTCCTCTCTTCCGGTTGGCCATCAGAGAGGTTCTTCTCCGGATCAAGATCCTTGTCTCCTTGTTTCAAGTTTTAATGGGACTTGAGGCCCTTCCTCTAGCGCCAATCTGTTGCCGCCGGGATCCGTCCTCCGACTCGGGCGCGGTCGTCCTCAGGGAATGGGGTGCGGCGGACCTGCAAAACAGGAAGCCCTGCACGCGGAAGGACGCCGGGGGTGGTCCTCCGCGGAAGGCCCTCCGACGCTCAAGTCAGTGGGGAAATCGGCGATCAACCAGACAATGAGGAGGTGGATCTCTCCGGGAGACCTCTCCAGGGGGGCGATCAATCGGGGCTCGGTAAGAACAGAGCACCGACGAGCTGCCAGAGAGAGAGGAGGCCCTGGAGCTTTTTGTGTGTCAAGGGTTGCGTACCTGAAGTGATCTGCCAAACTCGAGTTTATAGACTGTCACCTGGGAACTTGAGCGTCTTCTGGAAGGTACTGAGGTTGTTAAGATTCGAGGGTAGACAGAATCAGGCCGTTGTGGGGCCGTTAGAATCCACGCCTTGTCCGTTAAGGGATCGACGGCTGGGAGAGCTCCTTGATGTCTTGGGATCTGGGTGAGTAGACCTGGGGCGGTTATAGTAGGTCTTAGGCCACGTCTCAATATGATCCCCTGCTCAGGGTGCTGCTCGGGTAGACTTGACTCTCCTGCGCCAGGTTCCGCGGAGGTGGACGCGGGGTGGATCCGGAAGCGGCTACGGAAGCCCGGGGGAGGCCGAGCTACGGAAGCCCGGAAGAGGCCGAGCCACGGAGCCCGGAAGAGGCCGAGCTACGGAAGCCCGGAGGCCGAGCCACGGAGGCCCGAGGCCGAGCTACGGAAGCCCGGAAGAGGCCGAGCCACGGAGGCCCGGAGGAGGCCGAGCCCGGAAGAGGCCGAGCTAGGGAGCCCGGAAGAGGCCGAGCCACGGAGGCCCGGAAGAGGCCGAGCCCGGAGCCGGAGGAGGCCGAGCCACGGAGGCCCGGAAGAGGCCGAGCCACGGAGGCCCGGAAGAGGCCGAGCCGGAAGCCCGGAAGGGGCCGAGCCACGGAGGCCCGGAAGAGGCCGGGCTGGAAGCCCGGAAGGGGCCGAGCCACGGAGGCCCGGAAGAGGCCGAGCCACGGAGGCCCGGAAGAGGCCGAGCTAGGGGAGCCCGGAAGGGGCCGAGCCACGGAGGCCCGGAGGAGGCCGAGCCACGGAGGCCCGGAGGAGGCCGAGCCACGGAGGCCCGGAAGAGGCCGAGCCACGGAAGCCCGGAAGGAACCGGGAGGGGGTCAGCCTTAGCCGCTTCGCACGGATATCAATGCAATGTTGATTTTACCCCCCAACAAGTCTAAAAGGAATTAGAAATTTACA
Organism: Calamus simplicifolius; assembly: GCA_900491605.1. Lineage (NCBI taxonomy): Eukaryota > Viridiplantae > Streptophyta > Magnoliopsida > Arecales > Arecaceae > Calamus > Calamus simplicifolius. The sequence continues at coordinate 221,181 of UESW01001403.1, forward strand.
ATTTATTACCCAATTGACAACTTCTTTGTTCTAACTACTCAATCCTGATATTAATGATATTGGTTTTCATTTTATCTAATATAAAAATAATAATCTATAAAAAGTGTTGCTTCCTAAGGAACAAATCAAACTTCGTTGAGCTATTGTTAAACAAGGCAGCTTTCATAAATCAAGTTCATCGTTATGGAACCTTAGCTACCGAAAATGTCATTCTTCAAACAGCTAGAACAACCTAAAGGACATAGCGAGCCTCATATTATATTCAATGGCAACTCTAAAGGACACAGCAGCATAGGTTGCAAACAGATTGATCGACCCATGACTAGCATAAATCAAGTTAGGACTATATTAAGCATGGGCCAATCAATGCGTCTGCAGCTCATGTCGCTGTGCCCTTTGGAGTTGCCATTGAATATAGAAAAAGTCTTTATGCATCGCACATAGCGCAGGACACGTGCATGATACACGATGATTGATTGCGTGCGCATGTGGCCATGCATACACTAAGGATATTCTTATACTTTTTGCACCACATGCGCAGCAACATGCGCGTGCGATGCATGCATTTTTGTATCATGCGCGATGCAAAAATAGTTTTCTTTGAATATAATATGAGGCCTACTGCATCCTTTAGGCTATTCTTCTGGCATACTGTTCAAAGAATGACATTTTCAGTAGCTAAGGTTCCATAGTGATAAAATTGATTTATGAAAATTGTCTTGTTTAACAATAGCTAGGTCATCGGAGTTTGATTTGTTCCTTAGGAAGCAAGGCTTTTTATATATTATTGTTTTTATATTAGATTAAATGAAATTAATATCGTTAATATCAGGATTGAGTAGCTGGAACAAAGAAGTTGTCAATTGGGTAATAAATCATAAATTTTCTAATTCCTTTTAGATTTTTTAATATAAAAGAAATATAAAAAATTAAAGTATGAGTCAGGCATAAAGTAGAGAATAAACTAGCCTAGTTTTCTTCATGAGGCCATAAATAAATTCATTGAGTTTTAACTTTTTAATCTCTAATTATAGATAGACTTGTTAACTTCATCCTTCAAAACTAGAGGATGAAAATTGAGAAGTAATTTAAAAATTGTATAATTACATAAATTATATAAAATCAATCTATTTATTATTTACTATTATGACTTATAATTAATAAGGTTCTAAATGAATCAAGTTGACCCATAACGTAATCCGGTTTCAACTTGGTTTGTATTTGAAGACCTATGAATTAAGTTAGATTTAAAAATTAGGTCAGACCAAACTTTTGGATTTGATATGGATCTTATATTTTTCATTTATTTTATTTCAAACTATTCTATATGTCATTTAGGTTTAATTTGAATTAATAAAAATTATCTTAACTTACCCGAATCTGATTTGACCCATTCCATAAAATTGAGTTATAAATATCATCTTTCTTTACTTTAATTATTTTTATAAATTTATTAAATAATTTTTTATTTAAATTAATTCCACCTTTAATCTTAATAACCACATATCCTCTCATTTATTTGATTTAGTTGTATTTGAATATTAATATTTTATTTTTTATTTTTCCAAGATTTATGTATATTTCATTTTTAAAATTTGATTCTTTTTAGTTTGATTAAATTTTTTTGTTATTTCATATTTGATTATCAATTGTTATATTTTAACTATAAAATAATAAATAAATATTTGACTCAAATGTAAATTCGATTCTATCTTATTTTAAATATTTTAAGTTAGATTCAAGTCATACTAAGCTAGATTTGAGAGATTTGAGCATATTGTTTCCTAAGACATCTGCTTTTCTGCCAAGGATGGACTCATTTTTTCCTCACTCCCCTCACCTACAATTTTTTTTCCTAAGAAAAATGGGTAACCCATAAATTTACTGGTACATTGTTCATCTGATTATTTGTTTTTTCTTTTAATCTATCAACTAAGTTACCCATACGAACAACTCACTAATAAGTGGCTGACAAATTTCTCTCTGTCTAGAGACATTTCATATTAGGCTAAAATAATATTCTTTGGATGCTACCCAATGCAGTCTCGTAACTATATCAGATGTAACACATCAACCTTTAAAAATTATCTGGCGAGAAGCATGTTCGAAAAATAGTCACTACGTTCCCATGCTACTATTCCTGCTCCCATATCCTTTCAAAAGTCAAAACTCTCTTCCCTTGAAATCAAAATCAACCTCCGATTCAAATCTCCACCTACCAATCACTACACGCTCTTCTATAGTGGTGCCCTCTTGAAGCAACACGAGCAGCTTATTTATATGAATTGTATTAGTTCTACGCCGGGCCTCAAAATTAATAAACCCTCCATGAAGGAGCACCAAGTTCCAAACTTTCACATTTCTCCTCACTCATTACTTTTTTTTTTAAACCTTTTCGTAGCTTATACCATTGTTGTATGTCTTCAACCATATCTAATCAAAACTAATAAACCCTCCATGGGCGGGTATTGTCAGAGCGACTCGATAGTTGCGGACTCAGAGGATCCTCATTGAGGGACATTTGGCTATCATTATTGGATGGATTTAGAATGGAGCGGACCGTGAGGATGCCCATCCTTTGCTTTGTGATAGTTGGCAGCTATTGCAGGATTCGGCGGTTACTATAGCCCGCCATATTTATTGGGGGCAAACTCTATGGTGGACCGGATTGCCTCCTATGCTGCAAAGCATTCTGTTAACTAGACTTGGTCTAAGGGAGATAGGATTCCCTTCTCTCTTTATATGTAACTTTTTCTTAACCTTTCGAGCTGTCCTTGTGTAAGATTTCTGTGACTCTCCATATCTATCAACAAAAAAAAAGGAAGGCACCTCTGGAACCTTATGGTCGTTCTCACATCTTTCGCTCTGAGTTCCAACTTCTAAAGAAGGCCACAACCATTTTTGCATAGGGAGTGGGTCTCCTCCAGCTCGGCACCTCTCTTATATCTTGATCTCATAACTCCCAGATCAAGGGCTCTAGGGATGAAGCACAAAGGTTAGACACCTTAGCCGCTCACCGGCTGGTTGCTGGAGAGAAGTCAGGGCATCGGGAAAGGTCTTAGGCTAGAGATATTAGTTTACTGTTTACTCAAAAACTTCCTTTGACTGCCTTTGAATCATGAATACATGGAAACTGCATGGATGATTTTTCTTGAGTGGGAGAACTCGAAATTGTTTGCCTTCTTCGTTGCCCTCCTCTTACTCTCGCTTTGACTCCTTTTCTAATTTTAATAAGTTTTGATGCATAGTACCATTGCCCTCAAGAAAAGCAACTGCAAGGCTTTTTTAAATTTCATGAATAAATATCTCATGATAGGCCAATATGCTTTTCGTTATAAATTTTTTGTCTAAGATTTTCAAAGGTACAATGTTTAATAATATAATTAAAGGATTGTCTAATTTAATAATATTTTTGAATAATAAAACTTTTATTATAGTGATTTTTTTTTTGTACTTTACAAGAATCAGACTGCAATTTTAAAGAATAGATACATGATAAACTTAAAAACAAAATATTGATTCTTTAAAAAATATTAAATGTTTAAATGCAGCTAAATGAAAAGAAAAGAGGGTTCATCAACTAGGTTGAGAAAGGTGTTTTGAGAAACGAAGATCAATAGGGATTTAATTCAAGATTTTGAAAAGGTTGATCTAGGTCTGAGCTATATCAGTTATATTTTGGATTGAGTTAAACTTAGCTAAGACATGGTATTTGGCATTGCCATGATATTTTTTTAAAAAATAGAAATAGAAATTTTATTTTATTTTTTCATATTCCTAACAATAGAGATATGTTTGGTTATTATTGTTGCTTTTTTTTTTATAAAAATGAAATGAATCAATAGGAAAGCTTATGGTGACAATAGAGACAATATTCAAAATTCTCAGACCACAGACAAACCCTTTGATTCCATCCATGGCGATGGTCCTCGCCATCTTCGCCTTCAGATGCTGCATCACCTCCAGGCGAATCGAGTTGTTCAGCACCTCGAGAGTCATCAACATCAGGGGTAATCCCTCATGAAACCAAACATTTTGACAGCCCCAATCACTAGGCACATGCACCCATCACGCTAACTCTAGTGAACTCATTAGTGATCTTTCCAATGAAGCTACCAATGATGGCCTTCAACAATAATGCTGGGGATAAGAGAGTTTGCATTGCTATGGAGATTGCATACTCCATGGCGCGCGCGGAAGGGAGGGAGGGGTGGGAGAAATTAACAAGTCTATCATAGGAGATTATAGAGTTAAAACTCAATGCATTTATTTATGGCCTTAGGCAATGAAAGGTAGACTTGTTTATTCTTCTGCTTTATGTCTAGCTCATATTTTAATTTTTACATTTAAAACATTTAAAAAGAATTAGAGAAATTTACGGTTTATTACACAATTGACAACTTCGTTGTTCTAGCTACTTAATCCTGATATTAACAATATTGGTTTCATTTAATCAAAAATAAAAATAATAATCTAGAAAAAAGCATTATTTTGTAAGCAACAAATCAAACTCCAATAAGCTGTTATTAAACAAAGCAGCTTTCATAGATGAAGTTTATCACTATAGAACCTTAGCTACTGAAAATGCCATTCTATTAAAGACCTTCAACTAGGTGCTTTAAAAATCGTGTGAGCTATTCTCATGTGCTTCTCTGTTGCTGTGCTTTAAGATTAGTGTTCCGGCTATCTCCCTCCCCAATCTCTGGCGATCTTCGTCGCCTTGCTGTGTGCTTCTCCTCTGTCCATCATCCCGTCATCCCCTGTCTTCTTAGGCTTCCATTGGGACTGAGGAGGATCGGGTTCCCAGGAGAAGGGCACCAGAGTTTGGGTTTACATGGATTTCGTCGTCTCCCTCTCCAGTGGAGGGGGCGAGGTTGGAGACCAAATTCCCGAATGTTGTTCGAGTCCCGGTGTCGTTGCTGGAAGAGGAGACGGTGGGGTGGCAGTAGAGGGCTGTTATTGCCCGCTCCTTCCTCAAATGGGTGCCGGCTGATGCCTACATCAGGGAGTTCAGACGTGCTGGAATTCCTGGTGTCATCGTCCCAGTTTTCCTGGCTTTTCATTGCCACATCTTCCGCTTTGAAGATCCGGCGGCATGCGATCTTGTCCTCAACCGCCCGTGGGTGATCAACGGACATATCATTGGGACTGAAGCTTGGCGTCCGAAATTCTTTCCAGCTAAGAATTCCATCTCCTCTGCGCTGCTTTGGATAAGGATGCCCAACCTTCCAATGGAGTTCTGGAAGGAGGACATTCTCAGAGCTATCTCGGAGCTAGCGGGGTTCTTTGTTGTGTAGATACTGCTAGATTGTCCAAGAACAGGGGAGGCTTCGCAAGGGTGGCGGTCTGTGTTGATCTGCGTCGTCCTCTCCGGCCTAGGACCAGGGTTCAGGGGATGCGGGGTCCATTCTGGCAGCAGTATGTCTACGAATCTATGGAGGGATCTGTCTGAAATGCGGGTCTTTGCATTTGGATGGTCTGTGCTCACCGGTGGCCATGGCTGAGCGGAGGATTCAGCCAGCAACTTTGTCTTTGGGCCATGGATGGCTGCGGTTCGTCAATGGAGGAGTGATGCAGGTCCCCAGTTTAAGCCACCTTCGACTGTCTCTGCTCCTAGCTCTGTTCCTCAACCGAAGCAGTGGATTCAAGCATGGAGGAGGGTTGGAAGGCTCCGTCGAAGGTAGGATGCAGACGTCCCCCTGGGTCAGTGAAGGTTGCTTCGGTTAGTCAAGAGGTGGGAGGGGAGAAGGAAGCCCCTGCTTCCATGGCCGTGCCGGTTTCTTCAGGTGTGTGTCGGTTTGAAAGGTCCAGATAGAGGGAAGCTAAAGATGGATAAGGAGGGAGGGGTGAAGGAATCCTCTTCTATGGTGGCCGTGCCGGTTCTACAAGCGCGTGTCATTTTTAAAAGTTCATAAAGGGGGAAGCTAAAGATGCATCAGTTGGGGTCTCTGAATCTGATTTGCCCCAATCCCTAGTTTCTATTAACCCTTTTTCCTCTTTGGCTTTGGCTTCCACTGAAGGTGGCCATTTGGAGAATAGGGAAATGTTTTCGGGCCCCCTCAAGCGAGCTAGGCCAGTTGATAGCCTGCCTCCCAGGTCTATCTCCAAACCGGATAAGAGGAAAGGGAAAGGCAAGGGCAATATTGTCAAAGATAGAGTGGATATCATTCCTTCTTCGCTTAGATTGCCCCAGCCCCCCTATTGCCAGGTTAAAGGTCGGGAGGTGGAGATGGCCAACCCTGATAGGCCTGTTGACTAGGATTGTGAGGCATCTTCTGAAGACCTCTTGGCCAGGGTTCAGTTGATATCAATGTTGATTCAGATGTCCTACAGGATTGTTCTATTCTGAATTCTGAGGGTGGTACACGGTCTGCAGGGCACCATTCTGATAGTTTGATGGCAGAGGACCAGGAGGGGGTCTAGCTACCTCTAGTTAATTAATGAAGATCTTAATTTGGAATGTAAGAGGTGCTAATAAGCCCTCGTTCCGTTCCTCTTTTGGTAGATTGATGCAGCTATATAATTTTGATATATGTGTCCTTTTAGAAACCAGGCTATCGGGTGACAGTTTGGTGCGGTTTCAGAGACAGATTGCCCGGACCTGGTCTTCCTACGCGGTGGAGGCTATGGGGCTGTCTGGAGGTATTTTGGCTATTTGGTGTGACTCTGTTGTCATGATGAAGCATTTCATCAGTGTAATCAGCAGATCGGCCTTGTTGTTTCTGAAAGGACTTCTGACCCCTAGTTCCTATCGGCGGTCTATGCTAGTACGGATTACTGTGAAAGATGGGTTCTTTGGTCTGAGCTGACTTCCCTCCTTGCCCAAGGGATTCCTTCTATTATTGCTGGTGACTTTAATTGTATCACCGAGGCTAGTGAGAAGAGAGGGGGCAGGAGAGTCACTAGCTCAGCTAATATTATTGAATTTAGGTCATTCATCGGGTCTATTGGGCTGATGGATCTAGGGTACTCGGGGCCCCAATTTACTTGGTGTAATAACCGGCAGGGGACAGCGCGTGTCCGGGAGAGAATAGATAGAGCTTTGGCCACAACTCAATGGCTTCAAAAGTACCATGCTGTCACTGTTACTCACCTCCTTAGGATCGCCTCGGATCATTGTCCTATTTTGATATCCACGGAGGCTGATCTACAGCAGAGGAAACAATTTAGATTTGAGTGGTTCTGGACGTTTCATTCTGCTGCTCAGACTATCATCTCTCAGATTTGGCACCTTCCTATCAGGGGTAATGCTGTTTATCGGTTATCTCGCCGTCTTATGCTAGCCAGTCGCAGACTTTCCAGATGGAATAGACTGGAGGTTGGGGATCTGGTTAGGCAAGTAGAGCAAGCTAAAGCTATTATAAGTGCCCTTCAGACGAAGGAGGACCAAGATGAATTTCTATTGGATTCTGATCTCTCCTTGTTGCGAGAGAATCTTGCTCATCACCACTCCCTTCTTCGGCAGCAGGAGTTATATTGGAGACAGAGTCCAGGGTTCAGTGGATCTGTGAAGGGGACCATAATACCAGATTCTTCCATCAGGCTACTCTGAAGCGGCGGGCAGCTAATAGGATTCAGAGGTTAGCTGATGCTGAGGGAAATTATCAGGAGGATATTCATTCTATCCGATCTCAGCTTCTTCATTTCTTTCAGTCTAGATAGTCTGAATCCACTGGTGATGGGGTTCCAGTTATTCAGGTATATGATTCCAGGAAGGTTTCCTCTTCGGATAACGCCATGCTTGTCAGGCGGATCTATGGAGGAGGTTCGTCGGGCCCTATGGGAGCTTGGTCCGGATAAAGCCCCGGAGCTTGATGGGTTTCCATCTTTCTTTTTCTGCCACTATTGGGATATTGTTGAGGAGGAGGTGGTTCAGGCTATTCAGATTGTTTTCCATTCTAAGCATATTCATGTGGATTGGAATCGGACTATTATTGCTCTTGTGCCCAAGCACTCGGATGCTTCTCTACCTTAGCATTTTAGGCCGATTAGTTATGCACTACTTTGTACAAGGTATGTGTCCGGTTCTTAGCTAGTCGCCTCCGGGCTGTGATTTTCCTTCTTATTTTTATGGAATAGGGGGCATTTATTAGAGGGCGTTCTATCTTGGACAACATCCTCATCACCCAGGAATTTATACATGTTCTCCATAAAGCCCCTGCCAGACGGTGTCTTATGGCTGTTAAGCTCGATATGGAGAGAGCTTATGATCGATAGAGCTGGGCCTTCTTACACCGTTCCTTCAGGAGTTCGGTTTTGACGAGATGTTTATTGAGTGGGTTATGGTTTGTATCCAGAGGCCTTCTTTCTCTCTGATTATTAATGGGAGCATGACCAAGTTTTTCCATTCTTCTGTGAGATTACGTCAGGGGTGCCCTTTATCCCCCCTTTTATTTATCTTGGCTCGTATGATCTTTCTCAACTTTCCATCAGGCTCAGCAAAATTGGAGGATTGTCCCTTTTATGGTAAGGGATGAGGGCCCTTTCATCTCTCATCTTTTGTTTGCCGATGATTGCATCCTTCTGGATCAGGCCTCTACTAATATTGCGGTTTCCTTTGATTCCATTATTCAGAGTTATTGTCAGGCTTCGGGTTAGAAGGTCAACCTTCAGAAGTCTTCTATATGCTTCAGCCTGAAGACTTCCAGATCCACCAGAGAAGCTATTATCAATTAGCTGAGTATCTCTACTTAGACTGATTGGTTTATGTATTTAGGGATCCCCATGATCGGTAGACGACCCCGTTGTTCTGACTATATGGATCTTGAGAGGTGGGTTCGTCAGCGTATCGAGGGTTGGCATGTCACTGGTCTATCTATGATGGCAAGGGTTACCATTATCCGGTTGGTCTTTTCTTTCCTTCCGCTCTATATGCTTTCGAATGTGGCCATCCCGACTACTTACCTGAGGAGGATTGAAAGATGTTTTAGAGATTTTCTATGGGCTTCCATGCAAGATGGGCACGGTATTCACCTTCTATCTTGGGACATTATCTGTATACCAATTCAAGAAGGTGGTCTTGGGATTCAATCCCTGATGGTCAGGCGTCAAGCTCTATTAGCCAGATATGCATCACATTTTCTCCTAAAGCCTCAATGTCTTTGGAGCTTCGTGATGCGTGCGAGATATGGTGATTGGAAGTCTGGAGAGTACATAATGCCGCCCTGGGGGTGTTCCTCTTTTGGAAGGAGGCGTGTCAGTTTGGTGGATCTATCATGAAGAATATCTCTTGGATGATTGGTGATGATCATTATATTGACGCTATCCAGAATGATTGGATTTCTTAGCTCTCTCTATTTCAGTGGCCCTCATTTATTAGTATTGATGTCCCCACCGACTTGAGAGTTAAGGATTTGATCTCATTAGATCCCCCCTCCTAGCATACCCCCACGGTGATCAGTCTTTTTGGTGAGGAACTCTCTCAGTGGATTCTCTCGATTCCTCTTATCTCTGGTCCCTCGGCTGACGTTAGGCTATGGTAGAGATCCTCCCTCTCTAGGGCCCCTTTCAGGGACCTTATGAAGATCTTTAGGCCTCAGCCCCAGGAATTGAAGGATGCTGTGTGGATTTGGTCGCTCCCCACTCTTTCCAAGGTTTAGCTTTTTATTTGAAAGCTTCTTTGGGACTGCCTTCCGATAAGTGCCCTGCTCTCTCGTAGGGGTGTGTTTATCCAGCCGATATGCCCCCTGTGTGGTTTGGAGGACTAGTCTACCGACCATGCTATCTTCAAATGTCCAAGAGCTAGACAGATTTGGTTCCTGATGGGCTATAGTTATAGAGTGGATGCTTATGGTTCCCCACGTCCTCTCTTTTTCAGGATCTTCGGATGGCTCCTCAGCATAAATGTGGTCTTTGGGCGGCCATGGCTTACCAGATTTGGTTAACGAGGAACCAGATTATATTCTCAGAGGACTTTATTTCTTCACATCAGCTTGTGAGGAAGATTAGATCTCTGGCTGTGGATTGTGCCCGTGCTATTCAATCAGTTGGTTATGACACCTCTGGCTTCTAGGGTTTTTCTGCTGCTTCGGCAGCGAACCGGCATACGATTTTCATTTCCTAGGAGCCCCCCCTCCAGGGTTCATCAAAATCAAATTTGATGGGAGTGTCCACTGTAATTGGCTAGTTCAGCCTTTATCATTCATGGGCCTCAGGGTGATATGCTGGTGGCAGGCGGATTTGGTACCCTTGATTCCTTTGTCCCTATGACCTAGCTTTGTACTACATGGGCTGGTATTACTTATGCTTCTCAGATTCTTCGTGCACATAGGTGTTGAAAGATTATGAAAATTTATATGATCCAATCCTTTTGATTTTGATGATTACTAAAAGCCATTGAGTTTATTAAAGGATGTAATGAGTTTATGAAAATGAAGCAACAAATTTACTTTGAACAATCAATGAGAATGAGAATGCTCAAGTTTAACTTTAATCAATTTTGATTGTGACTTTAAACTCAACATTCAAACTTTCGAAAAGAAATGTTATAATTCATGTTTTATTCTAAAAGCTTATGGATTAGTTCATGAATCACTTCTAAAGATTAATTCTATTGATTTCATATCAAAACAATGAACTAAAATGAATCTGGAACGATTTTAATGTCAATCAGAAAGTTTCTGATTTTGATGCGTTCCGGAGCCGACTACTGAGTTTCAGAGTCGACTCCGCTCAGTGTACAAAAATATGCATCTGTGTCGAGTCGACCCGTGAAATTGTCGAGTCGACCCCTGATTCTGTCGAGCCGACTCCTAGACTGTGCGAGTCGACTCCGCTCAGACACCAGAAGAGTGTTTTTCTGAGCATCTCTCGAGTCGACCCCAAGTCTTTCACGAGTCGACTCCCAACTATCAGGAGTCGACACTTCACCTTTATCGAGTCGACCCTAACATTTCTATTTTTGGTAAAACTAGCTCGAGCCGACTCGGAAAAAGCATGAGTCGACTCCAGCAAATCTGGGCGCGATTCTTAACGATGACACATCAGCCCCAACGGTTAGATTTTTAATTAACGGCTATTTTTCCTTGTCTCTAATGGATATATTTTTGCAGATTCTATAAATAGAGGAGTTCTTTTCAAATCAAAACAACCCAGAGAAATCAAAAGAGAGAAAAGAATATCATTTGAAAAGAGGGAAAAACAGAGCATATTGGAAAAATTTCTTAGCTCATAGAAGAGTGTTTCAAAAGGAGTGAATCCAAGTGAAAGTTTCGTCTACTCCTTCTCATCATTCCACAAAAGCCAGAAGAAAATCCAAGAGCGTTTCAAAGGTCAAATCTGTGGATTTTCAAAGAGGGAAAAAGCTTCATCTCAACTCCAAAGACTTCAACCGCAAGAATCTAGCTGAGGCGTGATTCAACACTTCAAGAGGAGTTGAAGAGAAGAAGGGAGAAAGCCCAAGCATCTACCATCTGCAAATTATCAGGCTTTTCTAACCTTTTAATATTTTGTACTTAATTTGTATATCTGCTCAAGGGGAGCACATTATTGTTCAAACACTATAATCCTTTTTGTTTGCTAATTCAATCTGTGGATTGAATTAGTGGAGGTTGGTATACCTCGTTACAAGCCGGAGTGCTTGTATTGGGTTAGTTGTGAGCCCTAGAAAAACAACGTGTAGGGTTTTGTGCTGGTAAGCCCGAGTTAAAACCAGCTGGGTTCGTTGTGCGCCCGGTAAAACACAAGTTTGAGTTGTGAGCTTGGAAAACAACTCGGCTGTAATCTAGAGAGATTATAGTGTGGACCCACGTGAAGCTTGGGAGTGGACGTAGGTGCTGGTTGCACCGAATCACTATAAAATTGCCTTGTGTTTGCCGTGCCTAATTTTCTCTATCTCTATCTCTCTTTATTTGCTTGTGTATTAATTTTAGTTAGCCTCTCACTTGCACATCTTGCTAACGAATCAATTAAAGTTAAAAAGTCTTAAATTTTAAGAACCCAATTCACCCCCCCCCCCTCTTGGGTTGCCATCTGGGCCAACAATTGGTATCAGAGCAAGTGCTCATTTAGAATTTGATCTCACGATCAAGGGCTAAAGATCCACATGGCAACACAATTGGTTCAAGTTTTGCTGAAGGTCATTCTACGAATCGACCTCCTTTATTTAATGGAACCAACTATTCATATTGGAAAGCTAGAATGAGAATATTCATTCAAGCTTCGGACTATGAATTGTGGGGCGTAATAATAAACGGACCTAGTACACCCACACACTTAATTGATGGCACTATTGTTCCTAAACCCGAAGGGATTGGAATGATAATGATAGGAGAATGGCACAACTAAATGCTAAGGCCATCAATATTCTATATTGTTCCTTAGACTCAAATGAATTCAACCGAATCTCAACTTGTAATTCCGCAAAAGAAATTTGGGATAGGTTGGAAATAACTCATGAAGGAACAAACCAAGTAAAAGAATCAAAAATAAACATTTTGGTTCACAAATATGAATTGTTTACAATGGAACAAACTGAAACCATCACATGCATGTTCACTAGATTTACTGATATTGTGAATGGTTTGAAAAGTCTTGGTAGAACTTATTCTAATGCTGATCTGGTGCGTAAAATTCTTAGGTCACTACCAAGATCGTGGGAAGCAAAAGTCACTGCCATCCAAGAAGCAAAGGACCTCAATGCACTACCTCTAGAGGAGCTTTTAGGATCCTTAATGACCCACGAGCTAACAATGAAGCAGCATGTTGAGGAGGAAACAAAAAGAAGGAAAACTTTTTCCCTCAAGACTGCAGAAATGGAAGAGAGCAGCAGTGAAAGTAATGATGAAGATGATGAGGAAACTGCTCTCTTGGCCAAAAAATTCAGAAGGTTTATGAGAAAAAGGCCATTCCATAAAAAGAAATTTGGAGCAAGATTTGAAGGAGAAAAGGATAAGAAAAAGGACAAGGAGAAAGAAAAAGAAAAAGAGCCCTTAGTATGCTATGAGTGCAAAAAGCCAGGGCACTTCAAGTATGACTGTCCTTTACTGAAAAAGGCCTACAAGAAAAAGAAGAAAGCTTATATGGCAACATGGTCTGAAGAATCTTCCTCGTCGGAAGAAGATGAGCAAAAGGAAGTTTGCCAATATTTGTTTCATGGCCAACGACGACGACAACGACAATGAGGTAAGTTCTGAAAACTCAAATGATGATTTTACATTTGATAAAATGTTTGAGGCTTTCAATGAACTTATGATTGATTTTAAATCCTTAAAGAAAAAGTATAAGTTTTGAAAATGACAATATTAGTCTAGCTAAAAGTAAAAATGAATTAGCTTTAGAAGTAAAGAACTTAACCAATGAAAAAGAAGAACTCAAGAAAGAAAGAGATAATCTTAATCAAGAAAAAGATTTATTAAAATCTGAAACTAAAAACTCAACTAAAAATTTAAAAGATCAAATAGAAACTTTAGCTTTAGATAAGGAACAGCAAGCTAAAGAAATTGACTCTCTTAAAAAGATGTTAAAAAATATAAAGACATAGTTGAGAAATTCACCTTAAGTTCAACTAAACTTAACATGATCCTAGATAGTCAAAAGCTGTTTTTGATAAAGCAGGTTTAGGATATAACACATTAAGGAAACAGAAATCTCTAAAGAATATTTTTATAAAAGCTAACCAAAGAAATATAACTTGTTTCAAATGTAATGAAAAAGGTCATAAATCATTTGAATGCAAAACGTTAAATAATAACAACAAGTTAAATATTAAGGCTAAGAAAATATGGGTTCCGAAAGGAATAATTTTTATTGCTGCTAACCATGAAGGACCCAAGAAAGCTTGGGTACCTAAGCATAAAGTTTGATGATATTGCAGGAATGTCTTGTAGCCAAAAGATCAAAGAAAAAGTGGTACCTTAATAGTGGCTGCTCAAGACATATGATGGGTGACAAAGATGAATTCATCACCCT
>UESW01001403.1:242236-273287 GCA_900491605.1 Calamus simplicifolius
ACTCCGATCATCTAAGTACAGGAGGATGTCGAGGACACCGTCCGACTTTGGATCGCATACATGTTGGCCATTTTTGGCTCCAAAGTCTAATCAGAGATGTCCACGGTATCTCATCCAGCACTTGGATGACTTAAGTCAACTGGATAGCATCGACTGGGCTCGGCACTGAAGGATTGATTGTTCTGGCTCTCCAGAAATAGCTGCTTGCTTGCGTTCCGAGGAGCCGGTCCACTCAAAGAATGCAAAAAAAGTTAGGAGGCAGCCTACCCTGTTCGGATGCTCGGCAGCACTGGTGGTAAGGATTATTGAGACATAATTAGTGTTCTTACTATAATTTTTTTAATATTACATTATTTAATATCCAAAAAATATCATGTTCAGGCGTGGTTCCTCGAGCATACATCAATGCGAGAACCAGCATACCCTGATAAACTGCCCCGGCTGTTGAAGTGGTATGACCACCAAATGAAGATCCATCGGTTCGGGTTGCCGACTTGCAGCCTCACGACTTGGTAAGCTAGTACATTGCTCCATTGCTCTGACCATTTTTCAACTTAATGTCAATATGTTCACTTAATATTAATTTGTTATCATCTTGCGTTGCAGATGGAGGGAGCTACTGTACCACTGTCAGAAGAGCGCTGGCTTCTCACTCAGTAGAATGTAGCATCCCCTCAACCAACAGATACTGCGCCCCTCAACCAACGGATAGCTGCGCAGAATGTGCTGAGTTGAGGACTGAATTGGAGTGCATTAAGGATCAACTCGACGATGTCAGGCATAGGCTGTCCATTGCTGAGAGCCTCCTCAAATCACTGCTCAGAAAGGAAAGTATGCAATAAATGAGGAGGACAAGGGAGATGGGAAAACAGAGAAGGTGCATTCCCTAGAGTTGGTCCTCCGCGAGCCTGGTAATGAAAATAGTGAGGAGAAGAAGATGGAGGAGGACCATTCATCCGAGTGTCCAATTGAGACGGGGAATGCAAAAGCAGAGGAGAAAAGATTGGAGGGGGATTCATTGGATGATAAAACAGAGCATGGGAATAAAAATAAAGATGAGTCCATATCCGATAATAAACTTGGCACCCCTGCGCCAAAGGGTGATAATATGGACATAGAAATCGTTGGAGTGCCTTCGCTTGTTAGGAGGGTTAAAAAAGAGCCGAGGAAGCGTAAGGCATCCATGGTCATCAGAGAATGTTATGAGACAACCCATCCTAAAAAGTCGGCGAAGACAGTAGGCATGTCAAAGCCCAACACAACGATTGAAGATGATCAAATAATTATTCAAAATTTTTTGAGCGAACGACTAACCGATGAGATCGTCTACACCAATATATTTTCTGGCGTTGTAACAAGGAAAAATCTTCAAGATCTCATTAACAATGAAATGATAATAGATGATGTAAGTATATCAAGAAACCTGTTCTAGTTGTTGATTTTAGAATTATATTAATCTGTTTACATTGCATTAGCAGATAATTGATGCTGGCCAGGAGTTTCTGATGTGCAACTGGACAGAGCATCTGGACCGATACCATAAGTGCATATTGCATCAGTTTTCGTATCCGCTCTGTGTCTGACTTCCTCATCACCTGCTCATGAACTCGCTGGAATCTCAGGGGCCTCGATATTTGACAATGTATCGGATGAAGATAAGGCCCAATTCTGGTTTCTTTTCACCATAATAAACTTTGATAACTCGCACTGGCATTTGGTTACTGTCGACATGGAAAGAAAGGTGTTCATGCACCTAAATTCACTAAAACGCAACCCCAAGTACAAGGCCAATGCAAGGAAGAGCTCTCTGTGAGCATATGAGCATGTGTTGTTGTGGTTACCTGATCAGGGGTCCCTCTTATCCATTTTATTGATCTTTGGACTCTGTGTGGCTTGCTTGGGAAGCTTGGATCCTTATCATCTAGTGAAGGAATGAGCCACGTGAAGCCTCGTGATGGACTACGACTTTTGGGGCTCATTTGGTTTGAGTGGTTGGGGTATCATGATGAATGATGACTTTTGTGGATGAAATGTCAGGGTGGATATTTCTTAGTGGCATCTGCAGGCGTCGTCCCATCAAATATAGGTGGTTACAGTTGGTGGGGCAAGTCCCATCAAAGCAGATGGCCACTGGATTCAGACTGTTGCCATAGATCGTTGCCGGTTGGCAGGTCATGGGCAGCAGCCACGAAGTCTGTCAGGTATCGAGGCAGAGCTGGGAGCAATTGGAGAAGACCGAGAGTGATTGGAGTGATCGGAGTCGGTCGGGTGCTACCATGATTGTCGGGTAAGACCGAGAGTGACCGTCAGACTATGGGATTCGGGAGCAACACGGGATCATAACGCCATTGGAATAGAGCTGGGAGTCTAGGGGGAGTCCGTAGGAGAAGAAGACGGTGTCATGGGTGACAACCGTGAAGATGAGGACGAAGGCGCCAGAAGTTAGAGATGGTGCAGGGAGTCCCACGTGAAATAAAGACTAGCTTTGAATGAACCCAGGCATTTATGGTAGGAAAGGTTGGAGAAAAAGGGTGGGGGCCACTGACATGTCATTTGGTTTGGTGGGCAGGAATTGTCAGTGGCCTGACATTCCTGGGTTGTTTGAAGGGAGAGTGATGTGGCCTTGAATCATGGGTGAAGGCATCATAATGTGCCCGATCACCGTGAAGAAAGAAGATGCTGTTGGGGGACCATCCTTAAGAAGGCCGACTAGAATAGACCGTTGAGGACGGGCAGCTTGGCCGTTGAGGATGGGACCAACTGAAAAAGGCCGTCGAGGATGGGAGCTGAAGCCGTCGAGGACGAAAGCGGGGAGAGGCCATCGAGAACGGCCGCCTAGGAGGACCGGCTGGAAAAAGCCATCGAGGACTTCTTTCACAGTCTTCTACTCCCTGTAGTACATGTCCATGACTTGACTATTGAATGCTCCCTTCCATTAAATGCTCTCCAAGTCATTATAACCACTTATGCACCATTAAATGCTCCACCCCATTGACTTGGCTATAGGACATCAGTGACAGAAGGTGGTCGTTGAGTGTGGCTAGGAGTTAATTACCAAGGAGAATGGTAGCCACAATATGCAATCCCATCACGTGCATGTAACTTCTGGGAGAAGGCAATAAATGCCTTGGCACATGTAGAAAGGACCATCCTTGGGAAAGGCCGCCTAGAAATTAAGGGTCCGCTTAGGAGGTTGCCTAGAACTTGCTGATCACCATTGCCCACAAGGTTAACTGGCCCCATCAAGGAGAATCATTGGGCCGGCGATAATGCTCTAGAGGGTAGAAGGCAGGATCCAGGATCAAGAAAGAATAACAACAATAAAAGAGAGGAGTAGAAAAGAGAGAGGAGAGGTGAAGGCAACGATGGTTGCGTCAATACTGGCATAACAAGCCTCGGTAGTAGATCTTGTCACCTCGCCCATGAGCCGGGGAGACCGAGGCCACTTTGGTGAGGCAGTAGAGTTGGGCACTGGGTCATGCTAGGCACGGTCCGGCCTAGGCCTTTTGGGCCAAAAAACATGCGGGTCATGCTTGGCATGGCCTGCTATTAAAAGGGTCGTGCTGGAAATGGCCCATTAAAAAAAATTTAAAGCCCAGCACAGCCCGTGGCCCATTTTGGGCTGGGCCGTGCCTGGCACAGCCTATCGATAAGCAACGAGCCGTGCTTGGCATGGCTCGAATGTCTTTAACTGCCCAGTTAAAGCCGTTTGTAGCCATTGGAAAATGGCTAGTGGGAGGATTTTTACCATTTTACCCCCCAACAATCATAAAACAGCTATATTAAGGGATAATTTGAAAAAAAAAAAATTGGAGTCCTATAAATACCCCATTCCTTCCTCATTCTTACCACACCAAACCAACACTTTTCTTCATCTCTACTATTACTATTTCTCTCTTCTAGCAAGTGCTCCAGCAATTTAATTTTTAGTTTGCAAGTGTTCCAGCAAGTGTTCAAGTGCTACACAAGAGAAGGTTCTTGTTGAGAAGTTAGAAGTACAAAAGAAAAGGGGCCACTTCTTGTTGAGAGGCGAGAGCACAAGATGAAGCTCACAAATCTTGGCTCCACGCCTCCACCTCTGGTCCTCTTCTTAATTCCTCCTTGTGGTTAATTTTTAGTTTTTTGCATTCATCAATTTAGAATTTTAGATATGGCATCTTATGATGAAAGTCATTTTTGCATGCCCCCTATTTCTGAAGAAGAGAAAGCTAATCCCCAAGTTTCCTTCAGAACCAGTGAACCAAGTGAAGGCCAAACCTCTTCTCGTAAGAGGACTAGTGATTATGGAATGAATTTGATAGAATTATGGTTGATGAAGTCTTAAAAGCAAAATGTAGAAAATGTACAAAACTTTATAGTTGTAGTAGTAGTGGGAGAACATGCCATTTAAAATGACATCAAGAAAATCATAGGATGCATGATTCTCATCTACACAGTACCCTTAATATACAAGGAGGATCACTTGCAGGTACTTTTGCATATAATCATAAAAATCAGAAAAAAATACTTGTAAGATGGATTGTTAAGGTTGAATTACCTTTTAGTTTATGTAAATCTTTTAATTTTGAAGAATATGTTCAATTCGCCCTATAACTTGCTTATAGAAGAATTAGTAGGTGTACATTTAGAAGAGTAGTTATGATAAACTTTTTAGCAATAAGAAAAAGTTTAATAGAAATGCTCTCTATTTTAAATGCAAGAGTTTCTTTAACTTCTGATATTTGGTCAGCATATGTAGGTAGTAATTGTTTTATTACTATTACTGCTCATTATATTGATAATGATTGGAACTAATAAATAAAATTCTTGCTTTTTGCATTTGGGGCAACAAATTTCAAATGCTACTTATCAAACTACATGCTCATATAATATTAATGATAAAATAATATCTATTACTTTGATAATTCATCTAATAATAATTCTATTGTTGTATTACTAAAGGACTCATTGCATCCCATTTTAAATGGACAATTATTGCATATTAGACGTGCATGTCATATATTAAATCTTTCTGTTCAAGCTGGCATGGGCATGATTCAAGATTATTTCAAAATTTAGAAATGCAGTTTCTTTTATTCATGCTTCAAGAGCAAGACTTCAAGAATTTAAACAATTATGTATAGATCATGGTAAACATTTTAAAAAAATTAACTTGATGTAATTACTCGAAGGAATTGTTGCCACAGAAATCTATCCTTTGACTCGGTTGCGCTCTGGCTCTAGGTCCGGACGCCGGTCTTGTCGCCTGGGGTGGAACCTACAAGACAGTCTGCACACAGAGGGTGCTTTGGGGGTTGCCCTCTACGAAGGACCCTCCGATGCCCAAGTCAGTGGAGATTCATAGCAAGCAGATATGAGGAGAAGACTCTCGCAGAAGAATTCCCCTAGATGGGTATTCTTTTGAGAGCTCTGAGCTCTGATGGAGCTTCAATTGAGTTTTTTCAGTATGAGCGCGGGTGAATGTGTGCGTATCTGAGAGATTTGGGGCTGAGATATTTATAGGTGATCACCTGTGTGAAAGCTGTTGAGATTCGAAACAGATTCAAATCAAGTTTGTTACGAGGCTAGTAGGGTCCATATCTTGTCAGTTAGAGGATCGACGGCCAGGAGAGCTGGTTGATGCCTTGAGATTCAGTGATTATGTAGGTCCTAGGCCACTCCTATGGCCCTTAGGACATTTCTGGCATGATTCTCCATTTGGAATCTTATTCAGTTATCATGAATTTGAAGTCTCCCGCGCCGAATTCCGCAGAGGTATTTGAATGCCTCGGTCAGACTGAGGCAAGGGACAACTTGGTTTTTCGATGTACAGGATAGCTCGGGTTGCCGTGGTATGAAGGTGGCTCGGGCTGCCGAGGTATGAAAGTGGCTTGGGCTGCCAAGGTATGAGGATATCTCGGTTCGTCGGAGCGACCCGACTCTGCTTAGGGTGATTCGGCTTCGCCGCCTTGTGGATGTGAGGGCTGGCCGACAGGATGTTGGGATTGGACTCGACCCAATTGTCGAGGTGCACATGCATTAATGCAATGATAATTTTACCCCTCATCACATGCCCCCACTCCGTAGTCCAAAGTATAAATTCGGATGTAGGGAGTAGAGTTCTGGAATAATCTCGTTCAGGGGGATCCGAAGGGGCAGGCAATGAAATCTCGTAAATGACAGGCCGCTGTTTTGTTATCATTTTTTGCCACAACACGAGGAGAAAATACCTTGTTTCCCGCAGGCCGTGATTGTGGGAGTCCCACGTGGCGGGGCTCCTATATTTTTGGCATCCATATCGAAAGTTTTAGCATCCCGGGCTTTCCTTCTGGAGCGTTATTTAAAGAGGGCTAGGGCGGCGTCCCTTCTCCAATGCCTTTCCGTCCCCACCGTAGAGATTTTTTATTCCCCCCTAAACCCTTGCCAGCTTATTCGTGTTTCACCTCTCAATCTATCAACATGAAGGGTCCGAGTGATGTTGCCTTAGAGGTAACCCTTGAGGACCTGGACAGAATTCGCCGCCGTTACAGGGTTCCTCGAGATGTGTCCCTATGGGTTCCGAAAGCCGAGCATAGGGTTTCAACAGAGTTAAGCCGTGGGGTTTTCTTTTATGAGGAGAGCCTGAGGGCAGGTCTCTGGTTTCCTCTTCACCCGCTAGTGCGGAAGGTAATGAGGTTTTACAACATATGCCCAACAATGGTGGCCCCGAATAGCTGGCGCAATCTTATCGGGTTCATTTCAATGTGTAGCCATGTTGGGGTGATTGCAACCCTTCCTATATTCCGAGTCTGCTACAACCTGGTTTCCAAAAGGAGCTTTGAGTGGTCGTACATTGGTCCTCGGAAGTCATTCAAATGATCTCAGATAACCCGTCTTTGATAAAGGAGTGGAAGTCTCGATTCTTTATTATCGAGGGAAACATTGGTTCAGATTTTCCAGGGACATGGGCAAGCTACGTGAAATATCCGGAAGCAAGCCCGGAGTTATCTGAGCAGGAGAAGAGGGATTTGGTAACCCTTCGCGGTGGTCAGGTGCTATCAGCCAGCACCCTGTTATCAAAGGATGCCCTTTTTGCTGCCGGGCTCAGTTCCATTGACCCCCAAGGTAAGTCCTTTTTCCCCTTTGCTCTGATGGTCGATATGCTCATGCAACTCTATTACTGTTCGATTGAATGTTTGCTATGTTTTCAGCCGAGAGGTCGGCATTCGTGGGCCAAATGAAGAAGGAGCTGGGCAAGTGTCATAGGGGCTCCAGCTCCAGGGACAAGCATAGGTCTGAAAAGAGATCTCGTCCTTCCGGGTCTCTCCCGAAGGAGTCGAAGAAGGATAGCATTGGCTGCCATTCCTCTACCCCAAAGAGGGGGGATGTGGGAGCGTCGGCTGCGGCCGATGAGCCCTCCCCGCCGGAGGAGGGCATGGACAAGGAGAGGGCCATTGGGGAAAGTTTAGAGGGAGCTATTGAAGTTTGTCCCCTTCAATTAGTGGTCGTATCAGATGATGCCGAGGAGATGTCACTGGTTCGTTCGACAATTCTCTCGTTCGAGGCTAATCGGCCTCATTCACTAGCGGTCGGCAGCCCCGTAGTGCTGCGTGCTGACGGGGAAGAGGCCCCTGCTTGGTCGAGGGGTCTGAAGTGATAGTTGCGGCTGCTGAAGTTCATGTGGAGATGGCTATTGAAGGGTCGGTGAGGCCGAGGGACCTCCTGCCGGAGGGCTTCCTCTCGTGGCATCAGGGGGTGCTGTAGAGGAAACCGAGGTTTGAGTGGAGTTCGCTGGGGATGAAGCATTGCTTGGAGAGGAGGAGGAGGAAGAAGAAGAATCGCCGAGCGGGGGATGCTTGGACCGAGGTTCCTTCAGGTCGATTCTTCAGCCGTGAGTTCTCTTATTCCTGGCCCAGAAGTGAAAGATATGTTTGCCGCTTTGATGCGGTTTATGCTGCATACGGGAGAAGGTTCCTCGGTGGATGAGCCCACCGTAGAGGACATCGTCGAGGCGGCTTTCGGGCGGTTCAGGGTGCCGAAGGACGTTTACCTTCTCCTCGAAATCAGTAGCCCTGCTCTTATGAAGATCGCTAAAAACTACGCCTCCCGAGTAAGTCGTTGCACCTGGGTAGTAATTCTTAATCAACTGGCTTGGCCATAATTTCTTACTTGTGCTTTTTCTGCAGACTGCCTTAATTATGAGGGCATTGAGTTGGCGCTTAAATTTGGCCATGGGGGCCTATGCTCAGGCCAGGAGGGAGGCCGCTGATCTTCGGGCAAGGATGGATTCGACCAGTAGACTCTCCAGGGCCTTGTCGTCTGTCCAGGGAGACCTTGAGAAGATGAGCAAGTCCTACCAAGCTACCGCCAAGAGGGCCTCTCGGCTCGAGACTCAAGTCAAAGAGCTCCAGGGCTTTCATGAGCAATCGGACAAGGCCTATTTGGAGTTGTCACAGATCAAGTCTAAGCATGCCGATGAAGTTAATGCATGCGGTTACGTTTTGACGAGAGATGGGATGAGCTGAAGAATAGCTACGCCGAAGAAAAAGATCATTGGAGCAAAAGGCTCGACGAGGAGGAGCGCAGGCACAAGCAACAACAAGATCAGCTCGCCAGCCTGAATAGGAAGCTCACCGATAGGGAGGATCGGCTGAAATGGCAGCACGATCAAATTGCCAAACTCACTGCCGACCTTGACCAATCTCGACGGGAGATTGAGGATAAACAATCCTGGATTAATGACCTCAATGAGGGTCTCCAGCAGAATAAAGCGGCCAAATTGAAGGCCCTTGAAAAGGTTCATGAGTTGAATGATAAATAGCTCGGCGAGAGGAAGAGATATTATGCCTTCTTATTTACTTATTTCTAGTATCCTTTCTCGCGTCTATAGTCTCAAATGATTCGGTATTTGCAGATAGGCAGAATCGGGCTCGAGGTTCAGGATCAGTTCAAGGCTTTGAGAGCGGAGTTGGACTCGAGCCTCCAAATGAATTCCAAACTTGGGATCCAGTTGGCCGAAGCTAATAGATGAATATCTTCGGTTGTGGATGAGTATAGGAGTTCTGCTCAATTTTCTGAGGAGCACAAAGCGGCTTGTGCCGATGCATTTCGGTTTGGCGAAGAGGAGACTTGAGCGAAGATCTCTCGGGCATATCTCGAATTAGATCTATGTTTTTTAGAGGCTGAGATTTACGATACTCGTACTCCAGGGTTCAAAGAAGCTGAGTATGAGGACATTTTAGATGTTGACCTTGAGACTATCCTGGGCACTGATGAGGCTGCGGCACTAGAAGGGTGTCCTCAGCCTGTTGCCGAGGATCCTGAGGTTCCTCCTCTAACTATGTTCGAAGCGGGTGAACCCAGTCAAATTCCTTTGGATGTTACCCAAGGGGACCCTCAGAACCAATTCGAACCCTGATTCTTAAGTGTTGTTCATGTATCTTTTGCCTTTTCGACTTGTAATTTGATCAAAATTTAATGAATGAATCTTTTTGTCTCCTTCTGCTTGCCTTATTGCTTTCATCGTTTTATCTTTTTGTCAGAAGTTCTCCCCAATGGCAAATGAATCATAAACGACTCGTGCTTTAAGGTCGGATTGCTCTTAGGAGTTCTGAATTGAATATTCTTCTTAATTAAAGTCAGATTAACTAGTTCTGCTAATGTATGAAACTATTCGGTTCTACCATGGAATATTATCCCGGCTTCACCTAAAGTAAGACGAACAGTCCAAAATGCGTAAGCTAACTCAGTTTGTCGAGGCATAGGGTAGCTTGGCTTGAGATGGCCGAAACCTATGGAAATACCTCGGTTGGGGCCGAGGTTAGGCAGATAGTTTGGTCTATCCGAAACAAGAAGTTGGCTCGCTTTCCGCTGAGGTAGATAAAATGGCTTGCGGTTTGCCGAAGGACACCTCGTTTTTTCCTTAGGGCATTTATCCCGTTGGCCTTTTCCAACGCAAGTCCCTTAAGCATATGCGTTAAGTATTCGAACGTCATTGGATGGCATCATTTTCAGAGAGGGATCTCCCAGGTCTGCCCATATCTCAAGGACCTGCATATGATTTTCTACATTTAAGGCTCTTGATTCGAGATCGGAAGGAGATCTTCTGCCTTTCGTCATGGCCTGGGAGGCATGCTCGGCATGCTTTGGAATGCGCCCTTTTCCCTGGCTTACCACGTGGCAACATGGCCATGGTGTTTCAAATCCGAAGCTCTCTTGTTTAATGGTTGCTCCTAGTTTGTTTGTCTATAAAAAAAGGGGGGAGCGAGCTATGCTTGAGCATCTCCCGAGACCTTCTCTTTCTGTAAGTTATAGAGGCTTTCATGGGGCCTGTTTCATTAAGGTCAAGAGTGGAGAGATTGAGCTTCCATTTCAAAGCGGGTTCGTCCCAGATAGCTGGGGTGATGGAGGAGCTGCTAAGGAGCAAGTAATCCTCAAGGAAGGAGTCTCGGGGGTCATACGGAGAGCGCATGAGGACGCACACAGAGGTCATATGGAGAGCACACGTATGTGCTCTCTGAATTGCCTTTGTCACTTGCCATGGGGACCACAGGAAATACAAAGCTGTTGCCCAGATGTAGCAACCCAAGAGGGGGTGAATTGGGTTATTAAAAAATGAATTACTATCGCAAATATGTGCTTTAACCCTAATTCGAAATTACTTGGCAGCGGTGTAGTGAAGTGCACAGAATGAAAATAACACAAAAAATTAGGCAACCACAACACAAGAGAATTTATAGTGGTTCAGTGCTAAACCCTGCACCTACATCCACTCCTCAAAATACCCTTTGGAAATTTCACTAATCTATCACAACGATTACAACCTCTAGCCTTCCCCAGCTAGCCCTCTTGTTTTACAAGGCACAAGGTAGCCAAAACACCTAGCCTTCCTTGACTAGTCCTTGTTTAATGGCACAAGGAAGCCAACCCCAAGCCTTACCAGGCTAGTCCTCTTGTTTAACGGCACAAGGAGGCCAACAAGAACCAAAGGGTTAACACTAACCCTTTTACAAAAGATTCAGAGTAAATGATAACAAGCAGCTCCTATAATGAGCAAATATTAGAGAATACTTTACAAATTTGTAGCAAATCCTCAGCAATAAATGAACAATGTCGAGGTGGCTTGAATCTTGATTTGCTTGAAGGCTTTAAAGAGTATGGACGACTTTTCAGCAATGAATGATCTTAATGCACAGCAACTAGATTTCAACCACTCCAAAAATATGCAATAAAAGCTTTCTTTCTTGGATATCTCTCTTGTATTTCTCTTTTTCAAAATCCATCATGTTTTGCTTCTAATCTCAGCTGTATATAACGATCCAACAGCAAAAAGATCCGTTAGATACAATTGAAACAAATGGAAATAAAAACGGAAAGAAAAGATAATTTGAGATTATTTTCCTTAAGCATTGAATGCATGAATCCATTTGAGGTAGGAAGAACTCTGTCATAATTCAAAAATCAAAAGTTAGTCTAGCTGAAAATAGCAATCAAAATAAATAGAGAGAGAGAGAAGCACACCAAAAATGGCCAGAAAGACAGCTAACTGGAATTAATTCCAGGCAGCTGAGAGAGTTGAAGACGATTGGCCATCAAAAGGAGGAGTCCTCAGCTAGCTCACAAGCTAGCTTCCAAGAGATCACACGCCAAAAGCTCAGGAGAGGAGAGCTAGCTAAAACAATGGTTAGTTAGCTTCCCAGCTAACTAGCAACCAATTCATGCGGCTCAGGAGAAAAAGTCAAATCCCAATAGTTAGCTACTTAGCTAACTAAACCAACAGATAGTTAGCTCACCAGCTAACTAATTTTGAATAGCTTTCGGTCTGCAAAAATAGAAACGTTAGAGAGTGATGAGTTAGCTATTCAGCTAACTGAGCAACTGGTAGTTAGCTTCCAGCTAACTAAATCAAAAAGCAATAAAGCAATCATCCAGAGAGTTAGCTCATTAGCTAACTGATGAAAAACAACAGCCATATGCCCAGGGAGGAGCTAGCTTCCCAGTTAACTAAACCAGAAGTTAGCTAACTCTCCGCTAACTCAGCAGTGAATCCAAATGGCTTGAAAGAGTGGAAGTTAGCTCTCCAGCTAACTGAAAATGAGTGGCTCACGGCTTGGAGGATCCTGTGAAAGTTAGTTAGCTAAGAAAGAAACCAGTTAGCTCCAAAACAAAGTAGTCAACTAACAGGAGATGCTAGCTAGCTAAGAGAAGCATCAGCTAGCTCACCAGTAGCTAGAAAAGAGGGCGTTCGGCCATGACATATAACAGGGAATCATAGTCAACTAAAAGGCAAGCCAGCTAGCTAACAAAGAAGTCAAGTTAGCTAAGCAGCTAACTGATACCCAAGTACACGGCTGGCACAATGGCGTTCAAAACCATAGTTAGCTAAAATGAAAACCAGCTAACTGACAAAGAGGCCAAGCTAGCTAACAAGTAGCTCTAGCTAGCTAATGAAGGAGCAAGCTAGCTCACCAGCTAGCTCCAAAAGACAAGGCTCGGCCAGGCGATTGTAACAGGTACCTAGCTAGCTAAAAGGAACTCCAGCTAGCTAACAAAGGAGCAAGCTAGCTCACCAGCTAGCTCGAAGAATAAACGTTCGGCCAAGTCACAGAGACAAGTTGGTAGTTAGCTAAATGACGTGCCAGCTAGCTAGGGAAAAGAGCAAGCTAGCTAGATAGCTAACTCAAAATAAAATAGAACGCCATAGCATAGAATTTGATAGCAATTGGCAAGATAAAATGAATATATGCTCACATAAAATTGTGCATGAAGATACTTACTTGTGAACATCTGAACTTCTCTGCAACAGCTTGATTAACCATTGCTTAATTGTTTTGTAAACATCAAAATCAATGTAGGGTCAACAATCTCCCCTTTTTGATGATGACAAAACCATTAAGCTTTCAAAGAAAAATTATAGGAAGTATTATGAATAATATGAATAAACAGGAGTGTATACAAAAATCATTACTTTCCCCCTGTCAATAGGTAAACTCCCCCTGAATATATGGAGTTTATTACTTTCTCCATTCCTTAATGTATGCAACATTCTTCTCCCCTTTTTGTCATTGATCAAAAAGAAGATTGAAGAGTTTTGCAATGAATTTGAGCATAATACATCAGGATAATATGATCATTCATACATATTAATAATAGTCATACAGATCATCAAGTAAGGTCAATACCACAGATATTACATGTATTTTGAAGTCATACACACAAAAAGTAGAGTCATAAACATTCATTACATATCATAAACATCATAAACATTCATAAACATTCTTCACTTCATCATCATCAGAAGAAATTTGAATAGAAGAGGAGGGTCCTGACTTGTCTTGTTGAGGTGGAGGAGACCAAAGATGTGGATGGAAAAAGAAGCTCCTGGAGCTGAGGCAGCAAGAGAGCAATATGAGTTTCCACCAGCTTGATCAACTTTGTCAGAGATGCAGACCAGTGATCAACACATTCGTGGCATCTCTTGTCTGATTGACATTCGTTCTCGTCTGATGCTCAACCCAATCAGCCTTGGTCTCAAAATTTTAATTTTACCTTTTAAAAAGTTAATTTCTTTCAAGATTTTATCCATGGAATTTTCATTGTGATGAAACACTCGCCCATTCAGAATATTGACATCATGAACAAGTTGGCTTAGAATAATCTTGAACTGAGACATAGTCTCGAAAACAGATGAAATATGAGGTACAAGGGTTTGATCATTAACTGATGAAGCACTGTCTCCAGAGCTTCGACTGGATTGGGCAAGGGACAATTCATGAATAATTTGTTGGATTTGATCTTCACTGATACGGACAGTAGCAGGAGTAGCAGGAGCAGGGTTGTCATTTCGATAAGAGGGTCCAGCAGCAGTGACATCAGGTGGTTCAGTTAAGAATGGATTTTGATCAGCTGTCATTGCGGCAAGGAATGGATTTGGTTGATGGAAATCAAAATTAAAGTAGTTTTGAGGAGAGTTAACATGTTGAGACTGGTTTGGAGGTGGCAAAGAGCTTGATTGACTGGTTCTAGATCTAACCTTAAGCCAAACACCATCCCTTTTGGCATAGTCCATCCGATGCAATGAATGAGCATTAAACACATCGGTGTGACGTAATGCCACAGTTTCTCCCTTAAGTTTTATATTGAAATATTCAAAGACATAGGTGAGAAACATACCAAAGGGTAGTGCGGCCTTACACCTACTTACGGATTCTTTCATAATAGCCATTATTATTTCAGTAAGGTCTACAGGATTTTCAATAATAAATCATACATAATGCAAATGTCACGATCAGTGACAACATTGAACGAACCAGCACGAGGAGCAATAATCTTAGCAATGATACTATGAAATAATCTATTCTCAACAGATAACATGTTGGCATCAAGAGTATCAATGTTACTAGCCTCGTTATCATCTATGCCAAGGATTAAACCAATTTTATAACCTCTTTCGCTAGGTAGGATTTCTAGGATACCATCATTAGGAATACTCAAGGCAGAAGCTAGAGTCTTGCTATCAAGGTCAATCCTAGTTTTCTTTACGTAGGATGAAAGAGTTCCAACACCAAATGTAATATTCTCATAAAATTCTTTAATTAACTCAGGGTAGATTGGCCTTTTGGTGGATAAGATAGATTTCCAACCTTGATTATCAAGGAGTTCCCCTATCTTAAAGTTTTTTTATTCTAAGAAGTTAAAATCAACTAACCTGCCATGCACAAAAGACTTAGCGCAATGTGGGTGTTGATTTGAAGAAGAAGATGAGGAAGACTTCCTTCGAAGATCAGAATCGTCATCTCTTGCGATTGCTTTCTTCTTGGGAGCCATCCATGATCTTCTTGATAATTAATAGATAAAGGAGCTAGGAAGTATGATGGAGTGAGGTTAGATGAAAGAAGATAGAACGATTTGGTGGAGGATCGATTTGAAGAGGAGAAGACGGATGAAGAACGGATGAATGAGGAGACAGATTGATGAAGAAGACGGATGGTTTGCTTGAATGAAAAAGGTATATATAGAGAAAGCTTTGGGCGGTTAGCTGGCCAGGTGACTGAATAGTTGCCTGGTTGGTTAACTACCATGAATGGTGTAAAAGGAATGAATCGGCCGGTTGGTGGATTGAATGTAAAGCACTTTATATCTTAAAGGAGGATTTGGCCGTTGGTATTAATTCAACTTTAAAGACTAGCTAACTTCAAGCACACTCAAAGCATTCAATTTCATAAAGAGATTTGATTGAAAGATGTCAAGCAACTTTAGTTTTCAGATATGAAAATTTTATCAATTGATTCATTAAGCAGTAGGATCAAACATTCCTAATTATCTTCTAATTTCATAAAATTTTGTTTCATCTAGAGGCTTGTGAAAATATCAGCAATTTGATTTTCAGTGCTTATAAATTCTATTACAATATTTCCATTATTCACATGATCTCTAATGAAATGATGTCTAATTTCAATGTGTTTTGTTCTAGAATGTTGTATAGGATTTTTAGTTAAGCATATTGCACTTGTATTATCACATTTTATAGGATGGCTTTTTGTTGATACCATAATCTTCTAAGTTGCTGCTTAATCCATAAGATTTGAGCACAGCAACTTCCAGCTGCAATATTCGGCTTCGTAGACAATGCTACTTTTGCTTTTTGCTAAACCATGAAATTAAGTTACACCTAAAATTGGCAAGCACCACTAGTTGATTTTTATCTAATTTACATCCAGCAAATCTGAATCAATGTATCCTATTAAGTCAATGCTAGATATCATACCATAAACCTAAGTTTACTGTTCCATTAAATATTTGAATATTCTTTTAACAGCAATTAAAGTGTGATTCTTTAGGATTAGCTATCTAGCACACATGCATACACTGAAAAATATCTGGTCTACTAGCAGTTAAATAAACAATGATCCGATCATGCCTCGATAATTTCAAATCAATAGACTTTTCATATTTAAGTCAAGTCTACATGATGAGCTCATAGGAGTACCAATACTTTTTGATGTCTCCATGCCAAACTTTTTGATCATTTCTTGTATATTTGGATTGGCTTATGAAGATCCCTCTTTGCTTTGTTTGATTTGAGTCCGAGGAAGTAGTTGAGTTCTCCCATCATGCTCATCTCGAACTCTCCCTGCATAAGCTTAGCAAAGTCCTTGCACAAAAATTCATTAGTGGCACCAAAAATGATATCATCAACATAGATTTGAACAATTAAATATCTTTATTTTTCTTTTAATAAATAGTTTGTATCCACGTTTCCTCGAATAAATTCATTACTAATCAAGAATTTGCTTAACCTTTCATACCAAGCCCTAGGTGCTTGTTTCAAACCATATAAAGCTTTGTTCAATTTAAAACGTGATTTGGAAACAAGTGATTTTCAAAACCGGTGGTTGTTCCACAAAAACTTGTTCAGCAATGTATCCATTTAAGAAAGCGCTTTTAACATCCATTTGAATAATTTAAATTCATAAGCAAGCATAAGCAAGAAGTAATCTAATAGCTTCTAATCTAGCAACTGGGGCATAAGTTTCATCAAAATCAATTCCCTCTTCTTGATTATAACCTTTAGCTACCAATCTTGCCTTATTTCTAATTATATTACCATGTTCATCTAATTTATTTCTATAAACCCATTTAGTTCCAATAATTTGATGATCATGAGGTCTTTCAATAAGAGTCCATACATTATTTCTTTCAAACTGGTGAAGTTCCTCATGCATGCATTTATCCAATCAACATCATTTTTAGCTTCATCATAGCATTTAGGTTCAATTTTAGATACAAATGCTAAGTTATTACTAAGTATCTCTAAATGATGATCTAGTTCTAATCCTTGAGATGGATCACCTATAATTTGATCTTTAGGATGACTGAGAATACCTCCAATCTCTTTCTAATTCATCATTACCTTGTGAAGCTTCTGGTAGGTCAACGTTCCCTTCTTCATTTATCTCTTGAGTATCTGATTCATCTTTATCCTTTAAAGTTGTCCTTGAGTTGATCTTCAATCTCATCTGCATCATTTATACCTTTTCTCTTCCTCAATGGAAGATCATTAGATTCATCAAAAATAATATGAATGATTCTTCAACTACTAGAGTCTTTTTGTTAAATACTCTAAAGCTCTACTATGTAAAGAATAACTAGAAAAATTCCTTCATCAGATTTAGCATCAAATTTATCAAGGTTTGATTTTTCATTATTTAAAACAAAACATCGGCATCCAAACATGAAAATAACTATATTTGGTTTTCTTCCTTTCCAAAGTTCATAA
The DNA here is from genome assembly GCA_900491605.1 of Calamus simplicifolius. Lineage (NCBI taxonomy): Eukaryota > Viridiplantae > Streptophyta > Magnoliopsida > Arecales > Arecaceae > Calamus > Calamus simplicifolius. The sequence continues at coordinate 259,473 of UESW01001403.1, forward strand.
GGAGTCTTTTTCAAAACAGGTCTAATTCAATGCACGATTTAAAACATAACATGCAGTGTTGATAGCTTCTGCCCAAAATACTTTGGGAGATGCTCTCATACAACATGGTACGGCCATTTCTTCTAAAGTTCTATTTTTCTTTCAACTACTCCATTTTGTTGTGGTGTTCTTGGTGCAAAAAATTATGTTCAATTCCATTTTCATTACAAAAATCTTCAAAAGATTTATTTTCAAATTCTTTTCCATGATCACTTCGAATTGATAAAACATAAGAATTCTTTTCATTTGTAATTCTTTTAAACAATTTTTGAAATGAGAAATGCTTCATCTTTACTAGCTAAAAATAAAACCCATGTAAAACGAGAGAAATCATCAATAATAACAAAACCATATCTTTTACCTCCTAGACTTAGTGGTTCTTGTAGGACCGAATAAATCCATATGCAAGAGCTCTAAAGGTCTAGTGGTTGAAACAAATTCTTTGATTTAAAAGAACTCGGGTTTGTTTTCCAAATTGACAAGCATCAAATCTTGTCTTTTTCAAAAACTAGTTTTAGGTAAACCATAACTAAATCCTTTTTAATTAATTTAGATAATAAATCCATGCTTGCATGAGCTAGCCTACGATGCCATAACCAACTAATCAGTTTTAGTATTTGTAGCAACTAGGCAATCAATATTTTTATCATGCAAATCATTTAAATTAACAATGTATACATTACCATGCCTTTGACCAATAAATTTCATATTTTCATCAGCATAATTTTTAACAATGCATAATGATGATTCAAATGTAACATTAAATCCTTTGTCACATAATTGACTTATACTAAGCAAATTATGTTTCAATCCTTTTCACAAGTAAGACATTATCAATATAAGCATGAGGTGTGATACCTATTTTTCCAATGCCAATAATTTTTCCTTGGCCATTATCACCAAAAGTAACAACACCTCCATCCTTTGCCTCCAAAGTGATGAATTGTGATTCATCACCTATCATGTGTCTTGAGCACCCACTATCAAGTACCATTATCTTTTAGTTGCTCGGGTCGCAAGACACACTGCATACACAATTTTAAATTTTGCTCTTAGGTACCCAAGCCTTCTTGGGTCCTTTAGGGTTAGTAAGATAGTTCCTTTTGGAATCCATTTTTCTCATATTTTGTGTGACAAGTATAAGCTTTATGTCCTAATTTACCACATTTGAAACATGTAATTTTAGTGGAGTCATTTCCATGTACATAAATATTTTTCAAAAACTTTGTCTTTCAAAAGGATTATATCCAAGACCAGCTCTATTGTAAACAGCTCTTTGACTATTTAAAATTATTTCTAATTTTTCTGAGCTTAAAGTAAATCTATCAACAATTGGTTTTAATTTATTTACTTCATTTTTTAAATCTTGATTTTCCTTTAATAATGATTCATTGTCTTTTGAAATTCTTTCCTTTTCAAGAGTAAGATTTTTGATTTCATTTTTTAAATCCTTGTTCTTTGAACTTAAATTTACAAAATCATCAACAAGTTCATAGAATGCACCATGTAATTCAAAAGTAAAGTCATCTAGAAAGCTAGGAGTTACCTCATCATTATCAGCCATGAAACATACATTGGCCAATTTAGTTTTCTCTTCATCTTCTGAACTTGTAGCCTCACTGTCGCTCCATGTAGCCATCATTGCTTTCTTCTTTACTCTTTTGATCCTTTCTTTAATAGTGGACATTCTGGTCTGATATGTCCAGGCTTTTTGCACTCATAGCAAGTAGGAGGTTCACTCTTTTCTTTTCTTTGCTATGATCCTTTGCAAAATGTTTTCTTTTTCCAAACTTCTTTCTTTTCATGATTTTTTTGAATTTCCTTGAGATAAGTGCCATTCATCATCATTCTCACTATTACTAGTGCTTTCCTCATTTTCATCATTTTGAGTTGCACTCTTTAATGCCATGGTCCTTTTCTTCTTTGATTCATCTTCATCAATGTGTTGTCGTTGCTGAAGCTCATGTGTCATCAAAGAACCGACCAACTCTTCAAGTGATAAAGTATTGAGATCTTTTGCTTCTTGTATAGCAGTGACCTTTGCTTCCCATGTCCTAGGTAAAGATCTTAAAATTTTTCTAACAAGATCACTGTTAGCATAAGATTTTCCAAGACTTTTTAGTCCATTAATAATATCAGTGAATCTTGTAAACATATCAGTAATATTCTCAGCAGAATCCATCTTAAACAATTCATACTTATGAACAAGCATATTTATTTTGGATTCCTTGACTTGATTTGTACCCTCATGGGTAACTTCAAGTCTATCCCATATTTCTTTAGCAGACATGCAAGTAGATATGCGATTAAACTCATTTGCATCAAGAGAACAATAAAGAACATTCATAGCTTTTGCATTTAATTAAGCTAATTTCTTATCTTGCTCATCCCATTCTGATTCAGGTTTTGCAATATCAAGATTATCAATCTTAATGGTGGGTGTGTGTGGTCCATTAATTATGATTACCCATAAATCATAATCTAGTGCTTGAATGAAGATTTTCATTCGTACTTTCCAATAAGTGTAATTTGTTCCATTGAACAAAGGTGGTCTATTAGTTGATTGTCCTTCAATCAACAAGATCCCATTTGGATTACTACTGATCTTTGGCTCAAAGCTAATTAAAGCTAGTAATCAAGAGCACTCTGCTCTGATACCACTTGTTGCCCAGATGTAGCAACCCAAGAGGGGGTGAATTGGGTTATTAAAAAATTAATTACTATCACAAATATGTGCTTTAACCCTGATTCAAAATTACTTGGCAGCGGTGTAGTGAAGTGCACAGAATGAAAATAACACAGAAAATTAGGCAACCACAAACATAAGAGAATTTATAGTGGTTCGGTGCTAAACCCTGCACCTACGTCCACTCCCCAAAATACCCTATGGAAATTTACTAATCGTATCACAACGATTACAACCTCTAGCCTTTCCGGCTAGCCCTCTTGTTTTACAAGGCACAAGGCAGCCAAAACCCCTAGTCTTCCCTGGCTAGTCCTCTTATTTAATGGCACAAGAAAGCCAACCCATAGCCTTACCAGGCTAGTCCTCTTGTTTAACAGCACAAGGAGGCCAACAAGAACCAAAGGGTTAATACTAACCCTTTTACAAAAGATTCAGAGTAAATGATAACAAGCAGCTCCTATAATGAGCAAATATTCAGATAATACTTTACAAATTTGTAGCAAATCCTCAGCAATAAATGAACAATGTCAAGGTGGCTTGAATCTTGATTTGCTTGAAGGCTTTAAAGAGTATGGATGACTTTTCAGAAATGAATGATCTTCAATGCACAACAACTAGCTTTCAACCACTCCGAAAATATGCAATAAAAGCTTTCTTTCTTAGATATCTCTCTTGTATTTTTCTTTTTCAAAATCTGTCATGTTTTGCATCTAATCTCAGCTATATATAACGATCCAACAGTAAAAAGATCTGTTAGATACAATTAAAACAAATGGAAATAAAAATGGGAAGAAAAGATAACCGTTGAGATTATTTCTCTTAAGCATTGAATGCATGAATCCATTTGAGGTAGGAAGAACTCTGTCATAATTTAAAAATCAAAAGTTAGTCTAGCTGAAAATAGCAATCAAAATAAATTAGAGAGAGAGAAGCACGCCCAAAAATGGCCAGAAAGACAGCTAACTGGAATTAATTTCAGGCGGCTAAGAGAGTTGAAGACGATCGACCATCAAAAGGAGGAGGAGTCCTCAGCTAGCTCACAAGCTAGCTTCCAAGAGATCACACGACAAAAGCTCAGGAGAGGAGAGCTAGCTAAAACAATGGTTAGTTAGCTTCCCAGCTAACTAGCAACCAATTCATGTGGCTCAGGAGAAAAAGTCAAATCCTAATAGTTAGCTACTTAGCTAACTAAACCAACAGATAGTTAGCTCACCAGCTAACTAATTTTGAATAGCTTTCAGTCTGCAACAAAAATAGAAACGTTAGAGAGTGATGAGTTAGCTATTCAGCTAACTGAGCAACTGGTAGTTAGCTTCCCAGCTAACTAAATCAAAAATCAATAAAGCAATCATCCAGAAGAGTTAGCTCATTAGCTAACTGATGAAAAACAATAGCCATACGCCCAGGGAGGAGCTAGCTTCCCAGTTAACTAAACCAGAAGTTAGCTAACTCTCCAGCTAACTCAGCAGTGAATCCAAACGGCTTGAAAGAGTGGAAGTTAGCTCTCCAGCTAACTGAAAATGAGTGGCTCACAGCTTGGAGGATCCTGTGAAAGTTAGTTAGCTAAGAAAGAAACCAGTTAGCTCCAAAATAAAGCAGTCAACTAATAGGAGATGCTAGCTAGCTAAGAGAAGCATCAGCTAGCTCACCAGTCAGCTAGAAAAGAGGGGCGTTCGGCCATGACATGTAACAGGGAATCATAGTCAACTAAAAGGCAAGGCAGCTAGCTAACAAAGAAGTCAAGTTAGCTAAGCAGCTAACTGATACTCAAGTTACATGGCTGGCACAGTGGTGTTCAAAACCATAGTTAGCTAAAATGAAAATCAGCTAACTGACAAAGAGGCCAAGCTAGCTAACAAGTAGCTCTAGCTAGCTAATGAAGGAGCAAGCTAGCTCACCAGCTAGCTCCAAAAAGACAAGGCTCGGCCAGGCGATTGTAACAGGCACCTTAGTTAGCTAAAAGGAACTCCAGCTAGCTAACGAATGAGCAAGCTAGCTCACTAGCTAGCTCTGAAGAATAACGTTTGGCCAAGTCACAGGGACAAGTTGGTAGTTAGCTAAATGACGTGCCAGCTAGCTAGGAAAAAGAGCAAGCTAGCTAGATAGCTAACTCTTAGAAATAAAATAGAACGCCATAGCATAGAATTTGATAGCAAACAATTGGCAAGATAAAATGAATATATGCTCACATAAAATTGTGCATGAAGATACTTACTTGTAGAACATCTGAACTTCTCTACAACAGGCTTGATTAACCATTGCTTAATTGTTTTGTAAACATCAAAATCAATGTAGGGTCAACAAAAGCATATGCAGCCCCCATGGTTAACATGAACTTCGCCTCCTTCCTTATTTGGATCCCTTAGTTCATCCGCCTGAGGGGTCTTTTCTCGAGTGAGGAGGGAGGCAAGTAGTGTTGGTTTGCTGGTCTCCTATCTACGTTCTTGAGCGGGGGTCAACAGCCTGACACACTACTTGGGGAGGAGGCATTCTCAGCATCGGCATCCACAAGTCTTTAGCCCAGTTTTGATCCCTAAGTTCATCCATTTGAGGGATCCATGGATGGCTGACTTTGTTCCTTGGAATTAACCAGTGACTCAACGAAGCTGTCTGGTTTCTCTGATTTCTTGGGTCAGATGCAGAAACATCGTTATCGACCGAAGCTGTTTGACTGAGCTTTTATTTTGTTTGTTTTTATTTCCTGTGCTATGATGCACTTGTAATGCCTCTCGGGAGGTTGTAATTTTTATTAATAAAGAGAGTTCCTACTCTTTCCTCTTCGAGTACTTATTTCCTTTCTCAATATGATTATGTTGCTTAGTAGCGAGAGTTGTTTTGCTTGTATTGCGCTTTTTGGATCGTAGCGTAGTTCATAAATCTCCAGCAATGCTTTAGCCATTTTGCTTTTGTTATGCATTTTGGCAATGCTTAGTCCTCTGCGGAGGAAGCATTCATCTCTATTTAGGTCAGAGGGAGGCCTGGGCAGCCTTGCTAATTTGCGATGTAGACATGACCCTACTCAAGGGATGGAGTAGGTTTTTCTTTGAAAAGAAATAACATGCATAATCTTGTTGGTGTGCAAAGAAAAGTTTCTTACCTCTGTCAAAGTATGATAGGCCATTTCAGTCATGCTAGAGCGTCTGAGAAATCACCCGGCTTTGCTGCCATAATAAAGGAGTCATCCGTTCACGTTAGAATTTGATATATTGCTTGAAGGTATCACCCGGTTCGACCAAGGCTTCAGATATCATTCAAAGACATATCACTCGGTTCGGCCGAGGCTTTAGATATTATTCAGAGATATCACTCGGTTTGGCCGAGGCTTCAGATATTATTTAGAGACATATCACTTGGTTCGGCCGAGGTTTCAGATATTATTCAGAAATATCACTCTGTTTGGCCAAGGCTTCAGATATTATTCAAAGACATATCACTTGGTTTGGCCGAGGCTTCAGATATTATTCAGAGACATATCACTCGGTTTGGCTGAGGGTTCAGATATTATTCAAAGACATATCACTCAGTTTGGCCGAGGCTTCAGATATTATTCAGAGACATATCACTCGGTTTGACCGAGGCTTCAGATATTATTCAGAGAAATATCACTCGGTTTGGCCGAGGCTTCAAAAATTATATTTTACTTGGCGTTGCCAAGGTATGGAGATATCACTCGGCTCGGCCAAGGCTTCAAAGACTATATTTTACTTGGTGCTACCAAGGTACAAAGATATCACTCGGCTCGGCCGAGGCTTCAAAGATTATATTTTACTTGGCGCTGCTAAGGTACGGAGATATCACTCGGCTCGACCGAGGCTTCAAACATTATATTTTACTTGGCGCTGCCAAGGTACGAAGATCGCTCGGTCCTACCGAGGATTTAAAAAGATTATATTTTACTTGGCACTGCCAAGGTACGAAGATATCACTCGGCTCGGCCGAGGCTTCAAAGATTATATTTTACTTGGCGCTACCAAGGTACGAAGATCGCTCGGCCCTGCTGAGGATTTAAAAAGATTATATTTTACTTAGCGCTGCTAAGGTACGAAGATCGCTCGGCCCTACCGAGGATTTAAAAAGATTATATTTTACTTGGCACTGCCAAGGTACGGAGATATCACTCGGCTCAGCCGAGGCTTCAAAGATTATATTTTACTTGGCACTGCCAAGGTACAGAGATATCACTTAGCTCGGCCGAGGCTTCAAATATTATATTTTACTTGGTGCTGCCAAGGAACGGAGATCGTTCGGCCCTACCGAGGATTTAATATGTAGCAAAACCTGCTTCTCATTGCATCTTTCAAGGAAAGTAATCAAAATAGAAATTTTGTGAATCTTTGAAAGTTAAATTTAACTCAATGAACAGAGTAAGTTTAGTAAGGGTGTACTCTTACTGATAATAGGTGCGGAGGTTGTCCAAGTTCCATGTCCGAGGAATAGATTTTCCATTTAGATCTTGGAGTTTATAGGTGCTGGGTCTGATTACCTCAGTGACTTGGTAGGGACCCTCCCAGTTTGGGGACAGTTTCCCTTGCTCCAGTGGCTTTGACACAGATGCCTTCCAAAGTACCATATCACCTGGGAGGAAAGACTTCCCTTTGACTCTGGTGGAGTGATAGCGGGCCACTCTTTGTTGGTAGGCCGCCATTCGGGTTCAGGCCTTCTCCCTAACTTCTATTAAATCAAGATTAGTTTGGAGTCGCTCATCTTTAGATTCCTTCGAATAGCCTTCCACGTGAGGGGAGGGGAGTCCGACCTCCATAGGGATGACAGCTTCTATACCAAAAGCCATCTTAAATGGAGTTTGGCCGGTGGGTATCCTCTCAGTAGTTCGGTATGCCCATAACACATGGTGGAGCTCTTCTGCTCATCGGTCTCACGTTCGGTTGAGCCGTGCTTTAATTTCTTGTAGGAGAGTTCGGTTGGTTACCTCAGCCTCTCCATTGGCTTAAGGATGTCCGACTGATGTCAGGCGATGAAGAATGTCGTGATCCTCGCAGAATTTTTGGAACTTAGGATTATCGAATTGCTTCCTGTTGTCGGTGATGATGGTGTGGGGAAGGCTGAAATGGCAGATGATAGACCTCCATTTGCCATTTGATTTTTTCACCATAACTACATTTGCCAACCAATCAAGATAATTAACCTCCTGGATGAAGTTGGCTTTGATGAGCTTGTCCACCTCCTCTTCGATGGCCTTTTGGTGCTCGGGGGCGAAGCTCCTTTTCTTCTGCTTAATTGGTCAGAATGCCTCATCCACGCTGAGGCGATGGACCAAGACATCTGCGCTTATCCCAGGTATATCCGACGCGGACCAGGCAAAGACGTCAGCATTGTTCTGAAGGAATTCAATCAACTCTTGCCGAAGCTTTCCCTTCAGCTGTGACCCGACCTTACGATTCGGTCAGGCCGAGCCTCGTCGAGTGGCACTTCCTTCAATTCTTCGGCTGGCTCCCCTCGTTGTTCGGTGAAATCTTCTCGAGCATCTAGCCCATCCACCTCGGGCTTCCCAGATTGGAGGTCGGCGACAAAGCAATGCCGAGCTATATTTTGACTTCCCCGAACAACCCCCACTCCCCATTCGGTAGGGAACTTCATGGCGAGATGGGGCATGGACACGATGGCCTTGAGGGATATTTATCCTGGCCTACCAAGGATGACATTATAAGGGGACTGAAGCTTGGTTACAAGGAAATCCATAAGCACAGTGGCTACCCAGGGCCAAGTGCCGGCTTGGACTGTTAGAGTGATAACCCCTTCGGGGATTATAGAGTCACCTGTGAAACCTACTAAAGTGGATTCCACGGCCCAAAGGCTTTCTACCCAGAATTTCAATCTCTCAAAGGCATCGAAATACAAAATATTAACGGAGCTTCCATTATCAATTAAAATGCGGTGCACATCATAATTGTTCAGGGATACAACCAGAGCATCATCATGGGGGTACTGTACCTCCCAAAGGTCTTCATTAGAAAAAGTAAGCTCATCAACCCGAGCCTTCTTTGGCGGGTTGTTGAGAAATTATTGAAACTTAATTGCCCTAACTTTATTGATTTTGATGATTTCCAAAAGCCATGAGTACCTTAAAGAAAACAATGTGTTTATTTATCAAAAACCTTGAGCTTATTCAAATTGAAAGGAATGGAACTATCAATGGTTATATTCAATGAGTTTTGAATCCTTTAGAAAAAGAGTTTCAAGCTCTATGCTTAAAAGATTTCAAAAAGGAATTTTTACACATTATAATTCAATCGATGAATTCTTGAAACATGTCTTGAATCCATGCTTAATGTCATATTTAATGTATTCAAGTCAAATTTATATTTAAATTTATTGGGACAAGTTTTAAAGTCAATCAGAACATTTTTCTGATTTTTGTATCGTCCCGAGCCGACTCAAGGGTTTCCGAGTCGACTCCCCCTTTCTGATTTCTCGAGTCGACCCTTGGTTTTCAAGAGTCGACCCCTGACTCTTGCGAGCCGACTCCTGTCTGTGCGAGCCGACTCCGCTCAAACAACAGAACCCATGTTTTTTGAGCACTTCTCGAGTCGACTCCCCATTTTCCTCGAGTCGACTCCCGACTTTCGGAGCCGACACTTTGTTTTCGCGAGTCGACCCTTCAATGCTTAAAATGTTTCTATTTTTGGTAATCGACTTCGAGCCGACTCCCACAAAGCTCGAGTCGACTCCGCGAAATCTGGGCGCGATTTTTAACGATGACACATCAGCCCCAACGGTAAGATTTTTGAATAACGGCTATTTTTCCTTGTCTCTAACGGATATATTTTTGCAGATTCTATAAATAGAGGAGCTCTTTTCAAATCAAAACAACCCAGAGAAAATCAAAAAGAGAGAAAAGAATATCATTTGAAAAGAGGGAAAAACAGAGCATATTGGAAAAATCATTTAGCTCAAAAAGAGTGATTCAAAAGGAGTGAAATCCAAGTGGAAGTTTCGTCTGCTCCTTCTCATCAATCCACAAAAGTCAAAAGAAAATCCAAAGCATTTCAAAGGTCAAATCGGAGGATTTTCAAAAGAGGAAAAAGCTTCATCTCAACTCCAAAGTCTTCAACGGTCAAGAATCTGCTGAGGCGTGATTCAACACTTCAAGAGGAGTTAAAGAGAAGAAGGAAGAAAGCCCAAGCACTACCATCTGCAATACTATCAGGCTTTTCTAACCTTTTATTATTTTGTACTTCATTTGTATATTTGCTCAAGGGGAGCACTTATTGTTCAAACACTATATTCTTATTGTTTGCTGATTCAATCAGTGGATTGAATCAGTGGAGGTTGGTATACCTCGTTACAAGCCGGAGTGCTTGTGTTGGGTTAGTTGTGAGCCCGTGAAAAACAACGTGTAGGGTTTTGTGCTGGTAAGCCCGAGTTAAAACCAGCTGGGTTCGTTGTGCACCCGGTAAAACAACAAGTTTGAGTTGTGAGCTTGGAAAACAACTCGGCTGTAATCTAGAGAGATTATAGTGTGGACCCAAGTGAATCTTGGGAGTGGACGTAGGTGTTGGTTGCACCGAACCACTATAAAATTATCTTGTGTTTGCCGTGTATTTTCTCTTCTCTATCTCTCTTTATTATTTGCTTGTGCATTGCTTTTAGTTAGCCTCTCACTTGCACATCTTGCTAACTAATCAATTAAAGTTAAAAAGTCTTAAATTTTTAAGAACCCAATTCACCCCCCCCCTCTTGGGTTGCCATCTGGGCCAACAATTGGTATCAGAGCAAGTGCTCATTTAGAATTTGATCTCACGATCAAGGGCTAAAGATCCATATGGCAACACAAATTGGTTCAAGTTTTGCTGAAGGTCATTCTACGAATCGACCTCCTTTATTTAATGGAACCAACTATTCATATTGGAAAGCTAGAATGAGAATATTCATTCAAGCTTCTGACTATGAATTGTGGGGAGTAATAATAATGGACCTAGTACACCCACACACCTTATTGATGGCACTATTGTTCCTAAACCCGAAAGGGATTGGAATGATAATGATAGGAGAATGGCACAACTAAATGCTAAAGCCATTAATATTTTATATTGTTCCTTAGACTCAAATGAATTCAACCGAATCTCAACTTGTAATTCCGCAAAAGAAATTTGGGATAGGTTGGAAATAACTCATGAAGGAACAAACCAAGTAAAGAATCAAAAATAAATATTTTGGTTCAAATATGAATTATTTACAATGGAACAAACTGAAACCATCACATGCATGTTCACTAGATTCACTGATATTGTGAATGGTTTGAAAAGTCTTGGTAGAATTTATTCTAATGCTGATCTTGTGCGCAAAATTCTTAGGTCACTACCAAGATCGTGGGAAGCAAAGTCACTGCATCCAAGAAGCAAAGGACCTCAATGCACTACCTTTAGAGGAGCTTCTAGGATCCTTAATGACCCACGAGTTAACAATGAAGCAGCATGTTGAGGAGGAAACAAAAAGAAGGAAAACTCTTGCCCTCAAGACTGCAGAAATGGAAGAGAGCAGCAGTGAAAGTAATGATGAAGATGATGAGGAAACTGCTCTCTTGGCCAAAAAATTCAGAAAGTTTATGAGAAAAAGGCCCTTCCATAAAAAGAAATTTGGAGCAAGATTTGAAGGAGAAAAGGATAAGAAAAAGGACAAGGAGAAAGAAAAAGAAAAAGAGCCCTTAGTATGTTATGAGTGCAAAAAGCCAGGGCACTTTAGTATGATTGTCCTTTGCTGAAAAAGGCCTACAAGAAAAAGAAGAAAGCATACATGGCAACATGGTCTGATGAATCTTCCTTCGGAAGAAGATGAGCAAAAGGAAGTTGCCAATATTGCTTCATGGCCAACGACGACGACAACGACAATGAGGTAAGTTCTGAAAACTCAAATGATGATTTACATTTGATGAAATGTTTGAGGCTTTCAATGAACTTATGATTGATTTTAAATCCTTGAAAAAGAAGTATAAGTTTTTGAAAAATGACAATATTAGTTTAGCTAAAAGTAAAAATGAATTAGCTTTAGAAGTTAAGAACTTAACTAATGAAAAAGAAGAACTTAGAAAGAAAGAGATAATCTTAATCAAGAAATAGATTTGTTAAAATCTGAAACTAAAAACTCAACTAAAGATTTAAAAGATCAATTAGAAACTTTAGCTTTAGATAAAGAACAGCAAGCTAAAGAAAATGACTCTCTTAAGAAAGATGTTAAAAAATATAAAGACATTGTTGAGAAATTCACTTTAAGTTCAACTAAACTTAACATGATCTAGATAGTCAAAAAGCTTTTTGACAAAGCAGGTTTAGGATATAACACATTAAGGAAACAAAAATCTCTAAAGAATATTTTTATAAAAGCCAACCAAAGTAATATAACTTGTTTAAATGTAATGAAAAAGGTCATAAATCATTTGAATGCAAAACGTTAAATAATAACAACAAGTTAAATGTTAAAGCTAAGAAAATATGGGTTCCGAAAGGAACAATTTTTATTGCTGCTAACCATGAAGGACCCAAGAAAGCTTGGGTACCTAAGCATAAAGTTTAAATTATGTTGCAGGAATGTCTTGTAGCCAAAAGATCAAAGAAAAAGTGGTACCTTGATAGTGGCTGCTCAAGACATATGACGGGTGACAAAGATGAATTCATCACCCTGGAAGAAAAGAAAGGTGGAGTTGTGACGTTTGGCGATAACGGTAAAGGTCAAATTATGGGCCTTGGTAAAGTTCGCATAACTCCATCTATATTTATTGATAATGTACTTTATGTTGATGGTTTGAAGCATAATCTAATAGTATAAGTCAATTATGTGATAAAAACTTTAATGTTTCATTTAAATCTTCTTATGCACTGTAACTAATTCTATTGATGATAGCATTGTATTTACTGGTTATAGACATGGCAATGTTTACTTAGTTGATCTAGAAAAATTATCTTGAGTGATCATTGCTTAATTGCTGACAATGCTAACATAAATGAAATTAGTTGGTTGTGGCATCGTAGATTAGGTCATGCAAGCACACACCTTATTTCAAAACTAATTAAAATGGATTTAGTTAAAGGATTACCTAAACTAGATTTTGAAAATAATAAAATATGTGATGCATGTCAATTTGGAAAACAAACTAGAAGTTCTTTAAATCTAAAAACATTGTTTCAACTTCTAGGGCACTAGAGCTACTTCACATGGATCTTTTCGGACCAACTAGAACCACAAGTCTAGGAGGAAAGAAATATGGTCTAGTGATTGTAGATGATTATTCTAGATATACTTGGGTAATGTTTTTAGCTCACAAAGATGAGACTTTCTCGATATTCCTGAAATTCTTCAAGAAAGTCACAAATGAGAAAAACACTACTATAGTATCTCTAAGAAGTGATCATGGAACAGAATTTGAAAATCACTTATTTGAAAGTTTCTGCACTGAAAATGGAATTAATCATAATTTTTCAGCCCCTAGGACTCCACAGCAAAATGGTGTAGTTGAAAGAAAAATAGGACTCTAGAAGACATGGCCCGTACCATGCTATGCGAAAGCAACTTACCAAAGTATTTTTGGGCGGAAGCAATTAACACAGCATGTTACATCTTAAATAGAGCTTTAATAAGACCAATATTAAAGAAAACACCTTATGAATTATGGAATGAAAGAAAACCAAATATAAAATACTTTCATGCATTTGGATGTAAATGTTTCATTCATAATAATGGTAAAAACAACTTAGGAAAATTTGATGCTAAATCTGATGAAGGAATTTTTCTAGGTTATTCAACAACTAGTAAGGCATATAGAATCTTTAACAAGAAAACCTTAGTAGTTGAAGAATCCATTCATGTAGTTTTTGATGAATCTTTAGCAACTGGATCTGAAAAGATTGATGATGAGGAAGATACAAACATAATTGAAAAAGATCTTGAAAAACTTAATATTGAAGTATCTTCTGATCATGAACAAGAAGCTAAAGATGATGATTCACATAAGGACGATGATGTCAATATTGATCATAATGATATAGATCTTCCAAGAGACTGGAGATATGCTCATAGTCATCCCAAGGAATTGATTATAGGCGATCCATCTCAAGGAATAAGAACTAGATCATACATGA
>UESW01001403.1:282274-327324 GCA_900491605.1 Calamus simplicifolius
ATCATAATGAGATAGATCTTCCAAGAGACTAGAAATATGCCCATAGTCATCCCAAGGAATTGATTATAGGTGATCCATCTCACGGTATAAGAACTAGATCATATATGAGAAATATCAATAATCATCTTGCATTTGTATCACAAATTGAACCTAAAACTATAGAAGAAGCTGAAAAAGATAATAACTGGATGCTAGCTATGCAAGAAGAATTAAATCAATTCACTAGAAATAATATATGGACATTAGTTGAAAGACCTAAAAATCATTCAGTAATAGGATCAAAATGGGTTTTTCGAAATAAACTTAATGAAAATGGCATTGTAATTAGAAACAAAGCTAGATTAGTTGCAAAAGGATATAATCAAGAAGAAGGCATTGATTTTGATGAAACTTTTGCACCTGTAGCTAGATTAGAAGCTATTAGGCTATTACTAGCATTTGCATGTCACATGAACATTAATTTATTTCAAATGGATGTTAAAAGCGCATTTTTAAATGGTTTATAAATGAAGAAGTTTATGTAGAACAACCACCTGGTTTTATAGATCACGAATTTACAAATCACGTTTTTAAATTACACAAAGCATTATATGGTTTGAAACAAGCACCTAGAGCTTGGTATGATAGGTTAAGTAAATTCTTAATTGAAAATGATTTCACAAGAGGAAATGTTGATAAAACACTATTTTTAAAAAAAAAAGTAAAGATTTACTTGTAGTACAAATATATGTTGATGACATTGTTTTTGGTGCTACTAACGATTCTCTATGTCAAGAATTTGCTAAGTTAATGCAGGGAGAATTCGAGATGAGCATGATGGGAGAACTCAACTTCTTCCTTGGACTCCAAATCAAACAAAGCAAAGAGGGTATCTTTATCAACCAAACAAAGTACACAAGAGAGATTCTAAAGAAATTTGGTATGGAATCAATTAAACCCCTCGGAACACCAATGAGTCCTTCATGCAAGCTGGACAAAGATGAAGAAGGTAAAAAGGTTGATCAGAAAGTATTATCGAGGTATTATCGGATCCCTTCTTTATTTGACAGCAAGTAGACCAGATATTATGTTTTCTGTATGTTTATGTGCTAGATTTCAATCAGAACCTAAAGAATCACACTTAATAGCTGTTAAAAGAATACTAAGATACTTAAGTGGAACAAAAAATGTAGGTTTATGGTATTCTAGAGACTCCACATTAAATCTAATTGCATACTCAGATTCTGATTATGCCGGATGCAAGTTAGATAGAAAAAGCACAAGTGGTGCATGCCAATTTTTAGGAAGTAACTTAATCTCAGGTTTAGCAAAAAGCAAAATTCGGTTGCATTATCTACTGCGGAAGCAGAATATGTTGCAGCTGGAAGTTGCTGTGCTCAAATCCTATGGATTAAGAGACAACTTGAAGACTATGGTATCACACTTGATAAGACACCTATAAGATGTGATAATACAAGTGCAATAAATCTTACTAAAAATCCAATTCAACATTCAAGAACAAAGCATATTGAAATACGATATCACTTTATAAGAGAACATGTAGCCAATAATGAAATTTGTCTTGATTATGTGAATACTGAAGAACAACTTGCAGATATATTAACAAAACCCTTAAGTGAAGAAAGATTTTGTTATCTTAGAGGAGAATTAGGAGTTTGTGATCCTTTGGAATAGTTTTCTGAAACTCTTAAGGACATCAATCTAGATTTCATCATTTTTTTGAAAAATCTTGATATTTCAATAAGGAAATCTATCTAGATCTTGATTCAATGTTTCCCCAATTGCTAAATAACTTCAATCTATAATTTGATGATTAAATTGAATAGTTTCAAATGCTTGAAACTTAATTTTTTATCTCTGAAACTGTTAGAGTCGATTCTGACAGTTTGCGAGTCGACACCTAAGTTTTTGATTTTTTGTCTAAGTGATTAGAGCCGACTCTGGCTTTTGTGGAGCCGACTCTAATACGAGCGCTGACAGACTTTCTGGCTCGGAGCCGACACCCAGTTTTTGGGAGTCGACTCTAAGTCGAGTTAGGTCAAAAATAAAAAGGCGGAGTCGACCCCCAATCACTCCAATCATCTCCTAAACCGTTCCTAAGAACTCCAAAATTTTCCAACTTCCCCAAATCCACTCAAAACCCCTGATTAACCTTCCAATCCTCTCAATGGCTCCAAAGAGGCGCGGATTCGTCGCTGGAGCATCCGTTGCAACGAGAAGACGCACGGTTCGAAGGCAACCATCGCCTTCTTCCTCTTCGGCCACTCAAGAGGATTCTCCACCTTCACCCTCATCTCCTAAGGTTGATCAATTAGCTGGTAAGACCATTACCACTGGGAGAAAAGTTAATTTTGATTTATTTGAATCGGAGGGTTTCTCTATTGGAAGAAATTTAAGGGATATGGGATGGGAGAAAGTGTGCTCACTAGATTTACCCACTTATCCAGCATTGGTAAGGGAGTTTTATAATGGATTAAGCAGAGGAGAAGGAGGATTGATTAGCACAGTGAGAGGAACTAGGGTTATGGTAACAACTGAGATTCTTGGAACCCTATTAGAAATGCCCACTGTTGGTTTAATGGAATGTTAACTTAATGACAGAAGTGGTGCACTATCAAGGATTCTAGGAAGAGATGTGACTGAGTTCGAAGAGATCTTTGCAAATCAGTTAAACCTAGAACTCAGATTATTGCATAATATATGTGGTAGAATCTTATTTTCGAAAATAGGGAGATTTGAGTATGTCTCGGAGCGAGACGTTCTGATGATGGACTGCATTATAACTGGAAGGCCAGTCAATTTAGCTGGCATGATGATAGGTTACATGGCAGAGGCAGCTACTAAGAAAAGATCAACACTGCCATACGGTATGATTCTGACACTAGTTTTTAGAAGCCAGGGTGTGCTCATAATGGAAAATGAACCTTTGAGAAAATTGAGACACACTGATTATTACAGCATTTCTACTATTCATAGAATGGGATTTAAGAAAGTTAATGGTGTTTGGATGAGGAGAGAGGAAAGAACAGATAGGGATGGTACAGAGGGAACCAGACTAGAAGAAATTCCGGGACCATCTACTGCGGGACCATCAGTCCCTGATTCATCTTTTGCGGGACCTTCGTCTACTGGACCTTCGGAGGCCGGACCAAGTTCTATTCCATCACCTCCACATCAGCCTATAACAAATTCTGGAGGATTTTCTAATGAACAACTTGATCAGTTAAGAAGCTTACTTGCTGAGTATGACAGTCACAGGTCAAATGAAATTAATCAATTGAAAGAAGACTTTAATCAGTTAAAAGAAGAATTAAATTTGAGACTGGACATGCTATCCTTTACCTTAGGCAGTTCTGTGGAATCCTTTGGAGCTGAGCTTCACAAGATCTTCGAAAGGATGGAAGGCATTGCCGATGGATCAGGATCGTATGTTCATGCAACGGGTCAATTGAAGAAGGACATTGACCTTGCAGTCTCTCAAATCGAAGCCTGCCTTGAAAATTTTAAGAAAGCACAAAAAGATGATGTAATGGAGATAATAGGTCATCTAAAGAAAATTGTATTCAAGCACATCTGATCTTGTTTTTGCTTTTGATAGTTTGTACTTAGGAAGTTTTTGATTATCCAATGTATTTCATTTTGAAATCACCTGATGTAATGGTTCTTGCATATGAAATACAATTTCACTTTTTCAAAATTTTGATTGATTGGATTCCTATGCTTTATTGAGATTATAAATTTTTCTTTACTCTCCTTATTTCTAATAACAAAAAAGGGGGAGAGATAGTTGTGTATATGCAAAGAAAGAAAAGATTATATATGCATAAAGAAAGAAAGAAAGGGGGAGAAGGGAGAATTAATTGTTTATGCAAAATGAATTGAAATGATTAATCAGTTACAATTTGATGTTTATATATAAGAGGAGCTACTCAATGCAGGGGGAGCTTAACAAAAAGCTCATTTACAATCTTATGCACATTAAGTTTAATAATTCAATATTGATGGATTGTATTGAACTCATGTACAATTTTAAAGTTTATATTGAACATTGGCATCAAAACCTTAATTTCAATGGTTTAAAGTTAAAATGACTATAATCCTTAATTTGATTGAATGTTTGAATGCATATACTCAAAGTTTTTGTTATCATCAAAAAGGGGGAGATTGTTGACCCAATTGATGATTTTGATGATTAACAAAACTATTTGAGTATAATTTTTGAAGGCTCTGATGATTTTGATTTAGTGTTTCAGCCTATAAGACTATTGAAAGATCAAAATCAAGTGTTACAATGTGTTCTGGATCGAATCTAATGTCTAGGTAAGAATTGCAGACATTAGAGTCGACTCCGAGAATCACAGAGCCGACTCTGGAACTGGCACGGTCATTAGAGTCGACTCCGAGACTGTGAGAGTCGACTCTCACAGACGGAGCAGAAAGTCAATTTTTCTGGCTCCAACCTAGAGTCGACTCCGGGTAAGTTAGAGTCGACTCCGGAAAAGCATCTTGTCGACCCCAGAAAAGCCAGAGACGACTCCGGGAATATCATTTTAAAACGCCTCGAGCTAGAGCCGACTCCAGAAAAGTTAGAGTCGACTCCAACCCACCTGGAACGAAAAACGAAGTTGCCAGATCAGCTCTAACGGTAACTTTTCTATTTTTACTCATTTTTAACGGATATATTTTGATAGAAGGTACACTCCACTGATAGTTTTATTCCAAAAAAGGTGTAAAAGAAATCTATAAAAAGGGGAGTCTATTGTTCAAAAAAAAAGAGACGAAAAAGAACGAAAAAATCTGAGATAGACAAATCCCATTTCAAAAAATCTGAGAGCTTGAATCTTGAAAGGAAAACCTTCTAGCTCAAATCCACTCCACTCCAAAAGCCTCAAGAGGAATCCAAAGCGTTCAAAATCAAAGTCTTGGAGGATTTCTCAACTTGGAGAAAGGAGATTCGTTTTTTGCTTTTCAACCCTTCTCAACTGCTTCAACCACGAAGAATCGAAGCTGAGGCTTGATTCAATCCAGCAAGGAGAAGAAGAAAAGAAGAAAAGGAGAAAAGCTCAAAAGCCAACCAATCTTCAAATCAGGCTTTTCTAAACCTTGTTATTAATTTGTATATTTGCTCATTGAGGAGCTTTGTATTCACACACATACTTATCTTATTTTTGCCTAGTTCAATCTGGGGGATTGAACTAGAGGAGGTAGTTTTACCTCGGGTTAAGCTTGTTTAAGCTTGGGTTAGTTGTGAGCCCGTGAAAAACAACGTGTAGGGTTTTGTGCTGGTAAGCCCGAGTAAAACCAGCTGGGTTCGTTGTGCACCCGGTAAAACAACAAGTTTGAGTTGTGAGCTTGAAAAACAACTCGGCTGTAATCTAGAGAGATTATAGTGTGGACCCAAGTGAATCTTGGGAGTGGACGTAGGTGTTGAATACACCAAACCACTATAAAATCTTTTGTGTTTGCAGTGTCTCATTGTCTCTTTATCTTTCTCTATCTTACTCACTGCACTTTATAGTTATCTTGCATTTGCCCTCATTAATCTCAAGCAAACTATTTTAAAAAGGGCTAATTTTTTAAAGAACCCAATTCACCCCCCCCCCTCTTGGGTTGCCATCTGGGCCAACATTAACCTCCAGAGCCAGGTAAAAGTCTCCCTCCTTCGATACTCCTCTAGCCAAGGCAGACATGGCTACCTCATGGTTGAGATGGTCAATTTCCAGGAGGGCCGTATTGAAACGGCCAAGGTAATTCTTTAACGATTCCCTCTCTCTCTGCATAACCTTAGAGAGGGAATCAGATCTCCATCGTTGGCGATGGCTGCTGATGAACTAGCTGATGAGCAGGCAGCTCATCTCATCAAAAGAATCAATGGAACCTGGCTTCAAGCTATTAAATCAGGTTCGAGCAGATCCTCTTAGAGTGGAGGGGAAGGCTAGGCACAGGATCGCATCCGATGCTCCGTGGAACATCATGATGGATATGAAGCTGCTCAAGTGGTCGTCGGGATCAGTGGATCCATGGTATGGCTCGATGGTGGGAAGCTTGACATGAGGGAGAATCACTTCACTCATAATTCTTTTAGAGAAGGGGATGCCCTGCTCAGCTTTTGGTTGAGACGGAGGGGCTTGTCTGACGGCGTCTAACTCTTGACACCATTCTCAATGCATCTCTTGCATCTGTTGCATGATCCCTCTATCCAGAGTGGTAGGAGGGATTGGGCGATGGGAAGACGACAGCGGTGTCGAGTCCTGAAAAGACATCGGAAAAAGAGAACGAACTTGTCTAGATCTAAGCGAGCTCTTCCCTCCTGTCCGCTGCGGTGCTGGCTTTGCCTTCGTGGGCTGGTGATGATAATCTGCCGCTTCAGGCAGATTGGAAGAAGAGATTGCCGGCGGAACAGGGGCAGTAGCCTCTTCATGAAGCTGGGGAGTAGGAACGGCTGGGCAAGGAACTACTCGGAGTGCTTGAACCAGCTAGGTCAATGTCTAGACCTGTTAGACCAAAGTGGCAAACTGGTCCAGTGTTACCACCGTTGCGGGTGGCGAAGGAGTCTCAGCTGGCGATGGTGGCGGAGGCGCCACACCGCTAATTGGATCATGCCTTTGAGAGGCGGCCTGATCTTGGGTCTCGGATGTGGCTCTCTTCCGATTGGCCATTAGAGGATGCTTTTTCTGGCTTTGAGTCTTGTCTCATGGGTTACAAGTTTATGGGACTTGAGGCCCTTCCTCTAGCGCCAATCTGTTACTGCGAAAATCTGTTCTTCGATTCGGGTGCACTCTGGCTTTGGGTCTGGACACTGGTCTCGTCGCTTGGGGTGGAACCTGTAAGACAGTCCGCACACAGAGGGTGCTTTGGGGGTTGCCCTCAGCGGAGGACCCTCCGATGCCTAAGTCAGTGGAGATTCACAGCAAGCAGATATGAGGAGAAGACTCTCACAGAAAAATTTTCCTAGATGGGTGTTCTTTCGAGAGCTCCGAGCTCTGATGGAGCTTCAATGGAGTTTTTTCAGTATGAGCGTGGGTGAATGTGTGCGTATCTGAGAGATTTGGGACTGAGATATTTATAGGTGATCACCTGATTCCTTGGATGCATTATAGGGGTTTGAAAGCTGTTGAGATTCGAAACGGATTCGAATCAAGTTTGTTATGAGGCCAGTAGGGTCCGTATCTTGTCAGTTAGAGTATCAACGGCCAGGAGAGCTGGTTGATGCCTTGAGAATCAGCAATTATGTAGGTCCTAGGTCACTCCTATGGCCCTTAGGACATTTCTGGCATGATTCTTCGTTTGGAATCTTATTTAGTAATCGTGAATTTGAACTCTCCCGCGTCGGATTTCGTAGAGGTATTCGAATGCCTCGGTCAGGCTGAGGCAAGGGACAACTTGGTTTTTCAAGGTACGGGATGGCTCGGGTTGCCGAGGTATGAGGATAGCTCAGGCTGTCGAGGTATGAAGGTGGCTCGGACTACCAAGGTATGAGAATAGCTCGGTTCGTCGGAATGACCCGACTCTGCTGAGGATGATTCGGCTTCATCGCTTTGTGGATGTGACGGCTGGCCGACAGGATGTTGGGATTGGACTCGACCCAATTGTTGAGGTGCATGGGCATTAATGCAATGATAATTTTACCCCTCATCAGGAATAGTACTTATAGCATGATACATGCATATCCATAAAAAAAACTTATTAAGTGCATATATTAATGATCGTGGATTAGAATTTACATTGACTGAAACTAATTGGAGTAAAGGTAAAATTTTGGAAGATTTTTTTGTTAGTTTTTATGATGCTACAAATATTCTTTCTGGTATTTATTATCCAACTTCTTATTCATTTTTACAACAAGCATATATAATTAGTAAAAAATTTAATAACATAGATATAATGATGTTTAATGCCTATTATAGAATAAATGAAAACTAAATGAAATGAATATTGGGACAAGATATGTTCTTTGCATAACTTAGCTGTTGTTTTTAATCCTATAGTTAAATTAAGTGGCATACTAATTTTAATTGATGCATATTGTGAAAACATGATTCAAGATCCTGAACCTGCTAAAAATGAGGTAACATGACTTCTTCATGATATTTATGCTTTATATGATGAAAAAATTCGCGGATCTAAAATACCTGTTCAAAGTTCTGTTTCTTTTTCTAGTTCTTGTTCGTCATCTATTGTTTCATTCATTGTACAAAGAAAACACATACATGCTTCAAGTTCATCTTCATCTTCTTTATTTTTAAGTAGTGAACTAGAATTTTATTTATGAAATGATCTTCAGTCTGCATATGATGAAAATCAAATAGAGAATCTAGATGTATTAGCTTGGTGGAAGTGTTAAAAATCAATATCCTGTTATGTCTACCATTGCACATGATATTTTAGCTATACCGATATCCACAGTAGCATCAAAATTCACTTTCAGTGCAGATCGGCATGTTTTGGACGAAAAGAGAAGTAGGATGACTGACGACATGGTTGAGATGCTTTTCTGCTTCAAAGATTGATTGGATTTTAAGGCGAGACTTCAAGATAAAGGTGGACATGAATTATCCAGTGAAGAAGACGATGATACAAATACTATTGATGAATGAGTCATCTCTATTTTTATAATTATATATTTTTATTTTTTAATTATTAAAGTGAGTTATCTCTATTTTTTTCTTCTTTCTTATTGTATTCTGAAGGTCAGGCCTAAGACGTACCATTTTGATTTTAAATTAATAAACTTATAGGGCCTATGCCAAACCCCCTACCATTAAGGTGACTTCATATTAATAAATCCTTTGTTTCCAATAATTTTTTAATTTATTAAAATATATTTTTTTATATAAATTTTTTAAAGAAAATCAGGTCCTTATGAGTTGTACCATGCCTGGCTCGCCTGGGCCATGCCAGCCCAAGCCCTAATGGATCGTGTCGGGCTTGATTTGCGGGCCGAGGTATCTGAGCCCGGCATAGCCTCCTTTTATGGGTCATGCCTGGTATGGCTCGATACTATAGCAACCGGCACGATTTGATTCATGCTGGCCTGGGCTAGGCCATGGGTGGCCCGGCCTAGTGCCCATGTCTATGAGGTAGCGTTCCTCCATAGGTTGGCGAGTGCCCTTCGGCCGAGTTGGCCGTGAGAACCGTTTGGTTCAACCAATTCTAAATCCCCATCTGCCATCAGATTATTATCCTCATTAATTAAATTATCAAAATACCAAGCTAACACATTTGATTGGAAAATTTTCAAAATATGTATATATATATATATATATATATATATATATATATGATTAGCACGATTGTTTCAGAAACCTAGTTTAGTGGCGATTCGACAAGAGTCTGAGTAAAATTTTAAAATAACTCTGACTTTTGAAAGCATACGAATATTTATGATATATTATATTTTTCATTGCTATAACATATCCTATTTTTTTTATAAACATGAAGTTACTCATAATACTTTTATTCATCGGTAAAAATAAAAAAATAAAAAAAATAAAAAGAATAATTTTAAATATCCAAATGTGTTAATAAAAGAATATTGTTAACTATAAATACCTTTATTCCTTAAAAAATAATAAATTAACCCGGGTTCCCCATAAATATGCTAATGCTTTATTTTAAATAAAAATATTATAAGATAGAATGATTATCCTTTCTTTCTGAATTTAGATATACAGCTTTATTCTAATGTTTTAATTGCATGTCTTCTTTGTTGAAGAATAAGAATATTGGTATTTAACCTTATATTTTTATAAAGAAGGCGGGATAGCTGAATTATCTCTACTCTTTTATACTAAAATAAATATACAACATTATTTTAATATTTTAATATCTAACTTCTTTATTGATGAATAAAAATATTTGAATTTATCCATATACTTTTATTTTTATATAAGAATAGGCAAAATTGCAATTATTCTTATTTTTTAATTATTTCATGAATATGTTCTTATAATAAAAAATTAGATATTTGAAATTATCTCAATGTTTTAATTATTATTCTTTTCTGTTGAGGCATTTGGGTACTTATATTAAAGAACTTAAATGAGAAAAATTATTCCAATTCTGTTATTAGTTTACTTCTTAAGCAAAGTGCAAGGATATTGATAATTAAATTTATTTCTTTATTAAATCATTAAGGAATCTATCATTATCCTAATGGTTTTATTATTTAACGTCGTTGCTAAAGAATCAAGCTATTTTAGTTTAATTTGTACCTTTATTTATGAATGAAGCAGCTTGATTCTTTAATTGTAAAATAATGCTATTTGTATTTAACCTAACTCTTGTTTCTATTATTATTTGATTTTTAATAGAAGCACATGATAATTGTGTTGTAGATTATTTCACATTGTTACAACGTGTGTCCAGAAAAATAATTAAATATAAAGATAATAACTCATATTTTATTATCTTTATAATAAATATAAAATTATTTATAAATATCCTAATACTTCAGTAAAAAATTCACAATACATAGGATTGGTGAGGCATCATTTTCATATTAATATTTAAATTACATTGATTAAAATATAGTTTTTAAGACGTATAAAACAAAAAAAAAACTACTTCTATTGACTCATGCTAAATCATGATGTGAATAAAAAAAAATTAATTAATTTTGAACGAAGCAATCATATCACTAGTCTAATTAGTGAATGGGACTAATCAAGGATCTTCTTCATCGATTTACCAATTGGCCCAATAGACCGAATCCAAGTTTTATAACTATGATTAATATAGTATGAGGTACCAATCAGCAGGTCTACTCTATCTAAGCCTTTGAAACATATCATACAAACCAAAGTTTTATAGTTGATTGTGGCTAGTAAAAGCCACGTGTGAGTTGACGGCCAAAATTATCTAATGGCGAGAGTTATTAGAAAGTCAACTGCCCTAGCAAGAGCGGTCTCTAGACGGCTCGGAGGCGGCTCCTAGGCAGCCCTAGCAAGAGCGGCCCCTAGGCGCCCCGAGGTGGCTCCTAGGCGGCCCCAGTAAGAGTAGTCCCTAGACGGCCCCGAGGCAGCTCCTAGGCAGCCCGAAGTGGCTCCTAGGCGGCCCTTGTTTGCGGGAGTTTCCTTATTGGCCCTAGGTCCTGAGTGGCTACCATTTTGTCTTATCTTCAAACTTACTCGACTTCCCAAGCAAGCCTCGACAAAGCTAGACACACTAATCCATATCGGTCCAAAAAGATATGAACCGTCAGTTCCAACATAAGCCCAAAAATCATGACCCATCAGGCAACATTAATGACTCTGACCAAATGAGGCCCCAAAAGTCATAATACACCAAACAACATTAATGAGATGAAGCCCCAAAGGTTATAATCCATCATGAAACTGTAAATCTTTAGACAAATGAGGCCCAAAAAGTCATCAAGAAGATTTAATGACTCTGGCCAAATAAGCTTCAAAAGGTGATCATCTGCCATAAAGTACCAATCACCAAAAAGGGGGGGACTCAATCCCACTGATTCTGACATTCTATTTGCAAAAGTCATAGCTCATCATGAGATTTCAATCTTATCAAGTAAGCCACATGGACTCAAAGTATCGATATGAATGGTAAGAAGGACCTCTGACCAAGGTATGAACACTCAAGTAAACACTTAGAGATTTTAGTCATCTTCCTTCCTAACTCTCTCTCACTCCCATCTTGAGCTTCACCAAGCTCACGACTATGATATTGATCACTGACTTGAGCGTCGGCGGGTCCTTGCTAGAATATTCGGTATTCGGGACTTCTTGCAGATCCCGGCGCGAGGCAAAGTTTCTCCAGCGAACTGACAGTGCATCTACTGATGCTGAAGGATGTCAGCTCAAAGTGATCGGGCATCATTAGATTGGTGTGCCAGGAAGGGGGGATGTGACACTGAGGAAGGATCACTCTGTAGCCCTGAGTTGTAAGTTTGCCCTCTCCTAAACAACGATGGA
Source organism: Calamus simplicifolius (assembly GCA_900491605.1). Taxonomy (NCBI): domain Eukaryota; kingdom Viridiplantae; phylum Streptophyta; class Magnoliopsida; order Arecales; family Arecaceae; genus Calamus; species Calamus simplicifolius. The sequence continues at coordinate 294,205 of UESW01001403.1, forward strand.
TGCAATGCATGCTCAAGAGGTTTCTTTCAACCCCACTGGGAGGCACCCTCATCGTGCTGAGCTGTCAGAGGCCAACTTTTCTATTCCTTCATCACCACCGATCTCAGCTACCCCATAACAACAACTGGCTAGCCTCACTCAATAAGTCCAAGCTCTTATTGGGGTAGTTCGCAAGTTGCAGGAGCAATGACCAGCAGCTACTCAACAGCAATCCGAATTTCCTGCACCACCCACAACCACTGCATCGGCTAGTCAACAATCTACTTATAGAAGACCCTCTTCGGAGGAGCATCACCATCATCAAGCTCCATCCAGACACCATCATCGGGAAACCTCCAAGAGGTCATGGTCTTCCATCCGTCGCTCCGACATCCCCTCTCTCAAGCGCTGATGGGGGAAGGAGCCCAAGGGCACATATCACCATCAGCATCATCATTCTCCCTCCTCATCATTTGAATTGATGAGCGAGGACCTTAATGGTTGGATGAAGAGGCGTTTGGAGAAGCAAGATCGGCATTTGGAGGAGCTCAATCAGAAGGTCAATAACCAACCAGGGGTGGACTATGATACTTGTCCTCCCCTCACTCGCCAGATTATGGAAGAACCTATACCTCACAGGTTTTATTTTTTCCAGTTAGATCCTTATGATGATATTATAGATCCACTGGACCACTTAGAGAGTTATAAATCTCTCATGCAAGTCCAGGAGGTGACTGATGCCCTCTTATGCATTGCCTTTTCTGCTACTCTTTGAAAAGCTGCGCTCGCCTGACATTCTCGTCTACTTTCGCGCAGCATTGACTCCTTCTGATAGTTAGAGAAAGCCTTTCTATTACAATTTGATGCCTGTCGGATGATGATTCCTGTCGAAAGATCCCTCGGGTGGCTAACAATCTATTCTCCATTCAACAGAAGGAAGAAGAATTATTGAAAGACTTCATAGCCCAATTCAAGACAGCAGCCCTCGAGGTGTATCACCTTGATGATGCCATGGCCACCCTAGCCTTGAAGCGAGGACTCCGTCCCTCTCGCTTCACTTATTCATTAGATAAGAAGTCTCATGGTTCCTATGCTGAGCTTTTAAATTGTGCACATAAATATATTCATTGCGATGAATCTGACTTCACTCGAAGGAATGCTGAGGGGGGCTAGCAAGAAACTAGTTCGTAAAGAGCCGACCAGACCTCCTCTTATGAAGTCTGATCCCTCGCGTTGACCAAATAATCGGCACCAAAACTTAGCCCCTAAAGAAGAAAATTTTACACCTCTCCTCGCTCTTAGATATCATATTCTTATGTAGATCGTGAGCGAGCCCTATCTCCAGTGTCCTCCCCCATTGAGGCCCAACGCCATTCACGACAGGAGTCGCTATTGCTGCTTCCATAGAGATTACGACCATGATACTACAGAATGTCGTCACTTGAAGCATGCTATTGAAGAGCTCATTCAAAGGGGTTATCTTGGAAAGTTTGTCCAGAAGGTAGGACCTCCGGCCATCCCAGCTCTGATGGGGCTTCCATCTGTTTAGGCCAACATTGACAACACTCCAACGGAGTGGACAATGGGTATGCTCTCATGGGGAGTGGCTTCATCTTCAAAAAGACCAAGGGAGGATGAGAGAATATAAAATGTAATCCCCTTTTCTGAAGGAGAGTTAGCGGAAAAGGGTAATTTGAATGATGACAACGTAATCGTCTCCATGATGATCGCTAAGTATCCTGTAAAAATAATACTTGTAGATAGTGGGAGTTCAGCAAACACACTTATGATGCTTTTGTTTGGATGGATTTATCTCTCGACTCCTTGCAACCGGTGACCACACCTCTAGTTGGCTTTATAGAAGATTCAGTAAGGATCGAGGGTGAAATCACCTTACCAGTCATGGCAGGATCGCCACCGTGTTAAAGCACGGTCTTAATGAGGTTCCTAGTGGCCCGAGTGCCTCTAGCATATAATGCCATACTTGATCGGCCTGGTCTAAACCTTTTGGATGCAGTGATATCCATGGTCGCCAGTTTGACAATGCTCCTTTCAGAGAGTTTTGTGCCGAACTAGGCATATGTCAGAGGTTCACTTCTGTCGATCATCCGCAAATAAACGGAGCAGCAGAAGTGACAAATCAGACCATTCTTCAAGGGCTTAGGACACGTCTGGATGATTTCAAAGGAAGATGATGGAGGAACTCCCAAACGTGCTGTGGTCGTACCATAGGACACCCCGAACCCTCATGGAAGAAACTCCTTTCAGCCTTGTATTCAGGTCGGAGGCAGTCATTCCAGTGGAGATTGGCATCCCTAGTCCCCGGATATAATCGTATGATGAGGAGGACAATTCCAGCCAGTTGAGAGCCAGCCTTGACCTCGTTGAGGAACTCCGCGATCGAGCACGACTCAAAATGGCTTCCTACCGACAAAGGATTGCAAAGTACTACAATGCCCGAGTTCGTCTCAGAACATTCCTCCCTCGAGACTTGGTCCTCAAACGAGCTGAAGTCTCCAAACCTATGGAGGGAGGAAAGCTGTCACCCAACCGGAAAGGACCTTATCGAGTCACCGATGTGCTTCATCGCGGAGCATACCGGATCGAAGGGCTGGATGGAAAGCCTCTACCTCGCACCTAAAACGCGGACAACCTCCGTCTGTATTATCAGTAAAGTGTATTGATATCTTAAGCTTGAGCATGTTTACTAAAATAATATTCATTTTTTCACTAATGAAAGTATCTTCAAGCGATCTTGCTTCTTCAGCTCAAGCCTGACTCCGCGTCGGCACTCCAGCCTGACTTCATATCGGCACTCAAGCCCGACCCTGCGTTGGCACTCAAGCCCGACTCCACGTCGGAACCCAAGCCCGACTCAGCGTCAGCACTCCAGCTTGGCTTCGCATTGGTATCCAAGCATGAGGTGGGACCAGCGCTTGCTCATGCAATTTTGCCTCGATCTCAACTTCAGCCTCAAGGCCCCGGTTTTGACTTCTTCCGCATCTTGACTTTGGCCTCGACACCGATGTCGAGTATCGACTCTCAACTATGGCCATGTCCTAGCTACAGTTCAGTTTCTATCTTGGCTTCTGCCTCACCTAACCCTAGCTACGACGTCGGTTCCTAAATGGGATCTATGATCTCGGCCCTGGCCCTGATTCTAGAATGAGCAAATTACCAACAGCAAATTTCGAAGATTTCAAAAGTTGTTTTCATTAATTGTAAAGGTCTTACAAAATTGCTGACTCTTGTCAGGCCTCATTACAAGGAAAAAATAAAAGTGCTCAGGGATCGGTCGGCGCTGGATCACTGTTGGGGGAAGGTTCCTCTTTGTTTGGTTCCAGATCACCGATTCCCTCGAGACCGTAGATTCTTCTCACTTTGGCCTTGCAGTCCTGGAAGCCCCCATTGTATGCGAAGGCAGTGGCCTTGGCTAGCTCCTCATCGTAAATATCAGACTTCTTGAAGTTCTCTATGGCCTTAGCAGCCTTCTTCTCCGCCGCAGCAACTTTTTCTTTGGCAGCCATCACCGCCACCTTCAAGTCGGCCATTTCGGCATCGGATCGGTGGGCGATCTCTTCAGCATTTTCGCCCGCTCCTTGGCTGCTTTTATTTCAATGATGGCGGAGTGTAGTTTATTTTTCAACACGAACACCTCAACTCTGCCACCTTTTGCTTCTCCTCCGCCACCCGAGCATTATCGAGCTCATGGGCTGCTCGGCGTTGAGCTTCCTCAAGTGCCTCTTCTGCCCTTTTCGCCCAGGCTAAACCCTCGGATCAGGCATCCTTAGCCTTGGCTTCGGCCCTTCGTGCCCAGGCCAATTCAGCTTAGGCTTCCTCTAGAGCCTGCTTGGCCTTTTCTGCTCTGGCCTGGGCTTGGTTGGCCTCTTCATGTGATAGGTCGAGGGTGGCCTTGGCTTGGGATAGGATGCCTCTGACGGAAGCTAAGGAATTCATCGCCTGCACAAGAAAATTACTCGGGTTAAGTGAAGAAAAATTCTTAATGAAGATTATTGATAGTAGGGAAGAACACTTACCCAGAGGTGAGCCACATAGGCTTCACAGAAGAAAATAGAGGTCCCTTGGTTTTGGAGGACCCTCTGTAGCTCAGGCACGCAGACCTGAGCCATAGTTCGCTCGGCCCAACGGCCGTGGTGCTCAAGAATGGATCGGAAGGAAGGTTCGTCGGCTTCATCTTCCTCCTCTATTCCGATGGGTGCTGAAGCCACTGAAGCTGGGTCAGAAGTCGGTGGCGCCCCTTCGGTTGGCGCTGCTGCCTGTGGGGGCTCTTCGGTTGCAGCCTTTTCGGTTGGTGGAATTGATGCAGGACCGATTTGCATGCAAGTAATTTTTTTTAATGATTAATAATTGCAGTTGATTATTCTTCCAAAGTAATAGCCTAAGAGGGATTCAGGAAAATTCACAGTAAATCCGCACATGAAACAGTTCCTAAAAAATAAGGAAGGACCGCCGAGGCTAAGAAGCCCCGGTAGGGCTTGCTCTCCTACAATAAAGTTACTAGTAGATTAGAGGGGTGTACCTGGCAAGAGGAGGAAGATCAAAGTGTTGAAGGGGTTGCTCTGCCTGGCGGATGCGCCCTAGATGACCAAGCCTTGAGCCCACGGATCTGCGGCCAAGTATTCGCTGACCTGGATGACGATCACCTTGAATCCTAGATTCGTGGCTACTGAGGGATCTGCAAGATCACCATACAAGGGTTAAAGAATAATAGAGAAAATTTAGAATAGAGGCAAAGAGACAAGGAAGGAGTAGAGAAAAGGGGAGGCCAGCCAAGGGCTCTTGGGTGTCCACTATTGGAAGACAAAGGTGGCGGCCAGGGTTTCTCCTGGAGACTTGGGATGTTGGCATGCGTAGGAGGAGGGAAACAAGAGCACAGAGAACCAATTAACAAAAATCACAATAACTCAAAACTTGGATTGATTGATTAATAATAAAAGATACATCATTCATACAAGAGGGTCTCTTTTATAGAGCAAGAGACTTGGGGCCCAAGAAAATACAGATATGGAAAGAGAGAAAAGAAAAAAAGGCCCTAATCAAATTTGGCATGAAATCTGCAGCGTCCAGATGAGGAAGGTGATCTTCTAGATGCAATCAGCGGCAGCTGGATTCGGCATGAAATCTGTGGCGTCCAGATGAGGCAGGTGATCTTCTAGATATGATTGAGATGCAATCAGCGGCAGCTTAATTTGGCATGAAATCTGCAGCGTCCAGATGAGGAAAATGATCATCCAGATCGGGAAGGTTGCTTGCTCTGCTAGGTGGCATGTGGGCTGCTTGAAGTAGGTGTGGCACCAACTTGAATTTAGCAGCTGCTCTGTCTGACTGTGATGGCCTTGTCTTCTGCTCCAATACTGATGTCTCCTCTTGTAAGCTGATGAACTTACTACAGGACTCACATTAAAATAAACTGAACTGGATAGGACTCAATTTAGAATAAAATGAACTGGATGGGACTCAAAATAAACTAAACTTTATTTTCCAACTCAAGACTTGAATCATAACTAATCAGATATCCACAGAGGGTTAAGAATCCTCTGCTTGATCCTGGTGCCCGCACCAATTCTCCCGGGATGGGAAGAACTCGACCCCATCGAGTATGGGTCATTCTGGCTCTGGTATCTCTCTAGTAGGTCTGGGTCGAGGTGTTGCAAGTCCTCTCGAGTAATCCATGAATCGTCAGATTCGGGGCGACCCTGCCATCGGACCAGGTAGCGTTGATAACCGCGGTTCCGGGTCGTAATGGCTTGATCGTCTAGGATACGCTCGATCCGCTCTCCTCGCTCAGGTAAAATTGGTGGTGGACACTCTTGGGTAGGTTCGCTCATGAAAGGAGGGTTAGGTCCAAAGTACTCACTAGGAATCGCTGTCGGTTCCCTATATTCTACTAGGTCTGCAATATTGAAGGTAGAGCTAATGCCCCAATCCGAGGGCAGATCTAGCACATAGGCATTGGGTCCTACCTTCTCTATTATTTTAAAGGGACCAGCTCCGCGAGCATGAAGTTTCTTAACGGTACCTGGTGGGAACCGTTCAGGCCTAAGCCTAACCATGACATAATCCCCTACACCGAACTCTTTGGCTCTTCTTTGGGAGTTAGCCAGTCTTTTATAAGTTTCATTACTTAGATTTATTTTCTGGCTAATGTCCTTATGTAAGTCTTTGATATGCTGTGCAAATGCTTGTGCGGACTCTGAGACTCGTGTGTGGAGGGGTAAAGGAATTAGATCAAGTGGACGATTAGGCTTGTACCCATGGACTATCTCAAATGGACTCTTGCCCGTGGACCTGTTCACTGAGCTATTGTAGGCGAACTCTGCACGAGGCAGTAATAAATCCACGTCCCTAGGTGTTTGCCTACAAGGCACCTAAGAAGGTTTCCTAGACTACGGTTCACCACTTCAGTTTGCCCATCCGTTTGGGGGTGAAAGGCTGTGAAAAATTAAGTTTGGTCCCTAACAGATGCCATAGCATTTTCCAAAAGTAGCTGGTGAACCTAACATCCCTATCAGAAACAATGGTCTTAGGTAGGCCATGGAGCTTGACCACGCTGTCTAAGAAAAGTCGGGCTACCCTAGACGCGTCAAAGGTTTGCGAACAAGGGATGAAATGAGCCATCTTAGAGAACCTATCGACCACTACAAAGATGGAGTCGTGCTTCTTCTGGGTTTTAGGTAATCCTAGAATGAAGTCCATACTGAGGTCTTGCCAAGGACGATCAGGCACTGGCAAAGGAGTATATAGACCGGTGTTCTGCTTCTGCTGTTTTGCAACGGCACAAGTTCGACATCGGGCTATTATCAGGGCAACGAGCCTTTTTAATCCTGGCCAGTAAAATTGGTCCTCTATCGCTAGAATAGTCTTATCTCTTCCAAAATGACCAGCTAATCCCCAGCATGCGTTTTCCAGACTAGGAATTCTCTAAGTGACGTCCTAGGGATACAAAGTCTATTGCCCCTAAAAAGGTAACCATCCTGGATGGTATAATCTCCACTGGTACTGGATGGCCCTAGCTGAAGGATCTTATAAATTTCACCAAAGTCATGACAGGTCTCATACTCATCTTTTATCGGTCGAATCCTATAACTTCGGTGCTAACAGTACTCAACAACAAAGACTTACGGCTTAGGGCGTCTGCTACCTTATTTTCTATACCGGCATGGTGTTTCAGGACAAAAGTGTATGCCTGAATGTATTCAACCCATTTGTCGTGCCTAGAATTTAGCTTCTTTTGGGAGTTCAGAAATCGGAGTGCCTCATGATCAGAAAATAAGACAAACTCCTGCGGTAGTAAGTAATGTCTCCAATACTTAAGGGCTTGTACTACCGCATAGAATTCCTTATCATAGGTGGAATATCTAAGTTTAGCTTCATTTAGTTTTTCACTAAAGAAAGCTATGGGGTGATTTTCTTGGCTTAACACTCCACCTATGCCTACTCCCGACGCATCGCACGCAACCTCAAACACCTTAGAAAAGTCTGGAAGTCTAAGTATGGGTGCATGAGTCATCCTATCCTTAAGCTCTAGGAAGGCCTTATTAGCTGACTTAGTCCACTCAAAATTACCCTTCCTAATACAATCAGTGATGGGTGCGACGATGGTGCTAAATCCCCTAATGAATCTCCTGTAAAAGGTTGCTAGGCCATGGAAGCTGCGGACATCGTGGACGTTCATGGGTACCGGCCACTCTACGACCGACCTAACCTTTTCAGGATCCGCTGAAACACCTTCTGGGGTTACCACAAAACCTAGAAAGATAACCCTATGCGTCATGAAATCACACTTCTTAAGGTTTGCATATAGGCTATTCTCTCTAAGGGTCTGACAGATTAATCTGAGATGGTTAAGATGGTCCTCTTTGGTCTTGCTATAAATTAATATATCATCAAAATAGACCACTAAGAATTTTTTCGTGTACTCTTTCAGGACCTGGGTCATGATTCTCATGAATGTGCTAGGTGCGTTTGACAGCCCAAAAGGCATCACGACCCACTCAAACAGACCATCTCTAGTCTTAAATGCAGTCTTCCACTCATCCCCTGGTCTAATTCTAACTGATGGTAGCCACTCTTAAGGTCTATTTTGGAAAAGATAGTGGCACCCGCCATCATGTCCAACATGTCATCTAGTCTGGGGATAGGGAACCTATACTTGATAGTGATTTTGTTGATGGCCCTACTGTCCATGCACATTCTCCAGGTACCATCCTTCTTAGGGGTTAATAGTGCAGGAACTGCACAAGGACTTAAGCTCTCCCTAATGAAACCTTTCCTAAGTAATTCTCCCACTTGTTTTTGTAGTTCTTGATGCTCAGTGGGGTTCATCCTATAATGGGGAAGGTTTGGGAGGGTGGATCCTGGGATCAGGTCAATGGCATGTTGGATGTTTCTCAGGGGTGGTAACTGATCAGGCAATTCTTCAGGGAAGACATCCTTAAACTCCTCTAGGATCTCAATTACTTCTGGGGGTTGTTCCTTTTGGACTGATTCATAGATCTCTTTAGTGGTCAAAATCCAAACAGGATTACCCTCAGTGATGTCCTTTTCTAATTCCTTAGCTTTAATCAGATTAACTCTTGGCTTGCTATCCTTAAGGTTGCTAGATCCTTTCTTGATTGGGTCCCTAGGTGGAGTTGGATGTATCACATACTTGTTCCCATTGTGTTTAAAAGAGCAGATGTTGGATCGACCAAACAAGGTGGCATCGTGATCGTAAAGCCAAGGTCGACCTAATATAATACTACTAACACCCATAGGAATTACATCGCACCAGACCTTTTCCTCATAATTTTGCAATTTGATTAGTATTTGGCATCTGGACTTGATTGGGATAGAGGTGGAATCTACCCACGAGACCTTATAGGGACTAGGATGGGGAACTGTGGTCAATCCTAATGACTTAACTGTATTGGTAGAGACGGCATTGACACAACTCCCGCTATCCACTATGATCTTGAGCACCTTATCCCCTATCTTAACAAAAGTCTGTAGGATGTTAGTCCTACGCCAATCTTTCTGGTCCTTAGTTTGAGTCTGGGTCAAGATACATCTAACCACTCCTAGTAGGTCTTCAGACTCAAATGTTTCCTCCTCTCCATCGTACTCATCTATCAGATGGGTATCAGCCTCATAGACCTCTCCCTCAGGCTCAACTAGGGACTCGGATTCAGTCTCAGGTAACTCATCTATATGAAGGGATCTGACTGGGCACTGGCTGATCATATGTCCCGTTTGTTGCATCTAAAGCATTTGATCTAGGGGTTGGAATTTCTTTGGACCTCTACAGATTTGCCCTTATCCTCTCTCTGGGGTATAGGGGTACTATTCTGGGGTCGACTCAACTCAGTTCGGCTTGTACTGGGTCGGCTAGTGTTGGGTCGACTCGGGAAAGTCTGGCGGGGGTCTGAGTACTGGGTAGGTCTGGGACGACTAGGATAGGCCTGGCTAGATCCTGGATATGGGCTAGGGCTCTTGGTAGCCTCTGATCTACGATAGGGTGGCCCTCTCTAAAAACGTTCATAATCCCTAGCAACTTGGTAAGCTTCTTCTAAATTGTGTACCCTTCTTAGGTAGAGTTCTCTTTGAATATCTGCTCTCAGGCCATACCTAAACTTGGATACGGTGACTTCCTTAGACTGAACGATATTACACCTCATGGTATACTCTTGGAATGTAGCAATGTATTCATTCACAGTTTTACTACCCTGAATTAATCCCTGCACTGGTCCAATAGGCTCTGTTCATATGATGTGGGGACATAATTGGACCTAAGTCTAGCCTTCATGGCGTGCCAGGTGACTATGGGGTCTCTTCCCTCTAATAATTGCCTTCGCTCTAAAGTGGCCCAGTATAACCTAGCCTGTCGTACTAACTTGAGCTTGGCAAACTTAAACTTACACTCTTCAGACATGTCGTACCAGTCAAAGTACTGGTCCATCCTTCCTCCCAATCTAGGTAGTCCTTAGGGTCCATAGAGCCATCGAAAGTAGGTGCTTCAAGTCTGACACTTCTAAGGCTTTCTTTTTGGTCTACTGCCTCATGATTGGGTCTCCTAGGGAGGACATCTAGGACTAGATCAGGTCGAAGTGGTCTCCTAGGGTTTGGCCTTATGTAGAGGTCAGGCTGTTGGGCTTTCCTAGGATGAGGTGGGGTCTCATGATCAGACTCTGTGTGGCGCTCACGGGCTTCTTCTAGGATGCCCAACCTAGTTTCGACTTGATCGAACCTGGAACCTAATCTAGCCTCAGATTGCTTGATGTCTTGGTTCATTTGGGCTAGTTGTTCAGTGATGATCCTTAAGTGATCATCAATTCTTTGATTAGCCATGGGTTCAGCCTGTAATGGAGGTGGTAATGGATGAAAAGATGCTCCTGATCTAGTGCACATGCAAGCACAATCAAGCATACAAGACTCAGACTGACTCGGACTACGGTATGCTAGACCTAGTCATCTAAAGTAAAGGATTTGTCTTAATGCTAGCCAATCTAATAGTAACTCTTCAATAGGCCAGTTGGGACAGGTAGAAGGGGGGAATGCTCGTTTCGCAAATTGCAGGTGCCTAATTAGAATAACCCCAACACTCCTCTTAAGTCGTTTGACATTTGACCTCTGTTGGTCCAAATAGCAACCCAGAGGGGGGGGGGGTGAATTGGGTTTTTCAAAAATTTAAACTCTTTTGAAAATAAACCCACAGCGAAAATAAAACTTAGATTCATACAGATTAAAACAGAATATGCACAAATAGAAAATTTAAAGATAATGAGACAATCACGGCAAACACAGAAGATTTTATAGTGGTTCGGTGTACCTACACCTATGTCCACTCCGAAGTATGTCTTGGGTCCACACTATAATCAATCTGATTATAGCAGAGTTGTTTTGCAAGCTCACAACTCGAGCTTGTTATTTTCCTGGGTGCACAATGAACCCAGCTGGTTTTCAAGGCTCACCAGCACAAAACCTTACACCACAAGCAAACTGCTTGCACACGGCTAACAGCCTCAATGGAATCAATCCTCCGATTGACCCAGCAAACAATAATCATTTTTACAAATAAAAGCTCCTCCAATGAGCAAATATACAATGATAAAACATGAAATAAAGAGATAGGAATCAAAGCCTTTGCAAATCTTGGTGGCTTGCTTCTCTTCTCTTGGGTGGATCTTCCTTTAGAATGCTCTTGAAGCTCCGAAGATCGAAAAACTAGGGCTTCCTTCTTTTCTTGAGATTTCTTCAAAATAAAGCTATGAAAGCTTGGAATCTCTCTTTTCTTTTGGGAATCAATATGATTTTTCCTCTCGAATCTTCCCTCTTTTCTTTTCTGATGGATTTGAAAGATTTGTCTCTCTTTCTTTTTGTCTCTCTTATTTTCGGATGCAGCAAACCCTCTTCTCATAGATCAGTATAATCCATAAATAGTTTAAAACTATCCGTTAGAAACAAGTGTAAGAAGGATTAGATCCATAAATAGCAATAGCCGTTGGAATTAAAAAGATAAAAGTAAAGTTTAAAGTCGTTCTGACTGTTTTGGAGTCGCGTCTGACATTCTGGAGTTGGCTCTAATTTTTCTGAAGTCAGCTCTAAATCGAAAATCCCCAAATGCTTGAACTGGAGTCGTCTCTGGCTTTTCTAGGGTCGACACAAAAAACTTCTGGAGTCGACTCTAACAGTCCCGGAGTCGACTCTAAGTCGTGGCCAGAAAAACCATCGTTCTGTCTTTTCTGTTGGAGTCAGCTCTAACAGTCCGGAGTCGACTCTAAGTCGTGCCATTTTCGGAGTCGACTCTGCGATTCCATGTGTCGACTCTAATGTCTGCAATCTTACCTTGACATTAGATTCGAACTAGAACTTGATTTTCTTATGATTGATTAAAATCATATCATAAACTAAAAAATAAAACCAAAATCATTAGTAACTTCAAATGTTATACTCAAATAGTTTTGTTAATCATCAAATCAATAATTGGGTCAACAATCTTTCCCTTTTTGATGATGATAAAAACTTTGAGTATATGCATTAAAAATTCATTTGAATTAAGAATTATAGACATTGTTAAAGCTTTAAAACTTTCTAACAGAGAATTTGATGCCAATTTTCAAAATGAATCAAAAAGATACTTGAGTTCTATTATAAACATCAATCAAGATAATTTAACTTTACGTAGGAAATTATTAAGCTCCCCCTGCATGAATAACTCCCCCTATGTAAATAAACTGAATCGATTGATACAAATTGATTAGATTATATCAATTTTCACTTAAGCTTATTCAAATTAATGCATATCCAAAATAACTTGATATCAATCAAATACCAATCAATGCTTAACTAATAATCAATGCATATACGACATAACTTTCTCCCCCTTTTTTGTAATCAACAAAAAGACTAAGAGAAGTTAAGTAAAATGTTAAAATTGATAGATCAAAAGATAATTTCATTGCATTAAAAAGTCAAGTGTTACAACATGAAACTGCACTTTGTCAACTATCAAACTATACATCAAACAACAATTTTACATTAAGATTTCAAAATGAAACATTAAACAACAACTTTTTACTTCATTACATGAAAATCATAGATTGGTTCTAATAATCCTTTGCAAATGATCTAAAATTCTTTGCATTCCATCACTCTGAGTTCCTACAAATTCTTTCAATCTTCTATCAACAAAGAGCAAGCAGTCATGATTTTATCTTGAAGTTCAGCATTGCATCTTGAGTAGGTTTCAGAGTCTCCATAGATATCCTTGAGTTCTTCAAATATGTGCTTGAGATCGTTACTTAAGGATTCCGTAGATGAACTAAGAGTGGACTCGATTTTACTAATATGATCATCCAATGAGTAGAGAGTCTCTCTTAAGTTTATAAAATGATTATCAAACTCAGTCTTTAATTCATCTTTCTGAGAGCAAGTAAACCTTTAAGTTGCTCCAATTGAAAGTCTGAAAATCCGACAGATGAAGTAGATGGCTGATCAGAAACTTGAGCAGAGGCAGGAGCAGGGACAGGAACAGGAACCGGACTGCTAGGCTGTGGAGAGGCCTCACAGATGGACCAGCCTCAAACAGGTGCTAGGCTCAGGGGCTCTCTCATCCAAATTGCCTTTCCTTTCCCAATGCCCATTGACCTTTACAAATCCCATCCGATGCAAGTGGCCAAACTGCAGTAATCGGTATGCCTGAGGTTCTTGGAAGGTTCATTATCCAAAATCACAACTCCTTGGCTCCTGAAAACCATAGTTAGAACCATGCCATAGGGTAGGGACGATCTCCTTTTTCCTCCAGCCTCGGCCATATAAAAAATCATCATTGCAGCTAGGTTTATGGGTTGACCAGTCAATACACTATCCATCACCACTATGTCTCGCTCGGAGACATACTCAAATCGACCGGTCTTGGGAAATAAAATCCTACTGCAAATATTATGAAGCAATCTCAATTCCAAGGGCAATTGGTTAGCCCTAACCTCTTCAAATTCTGTTACCTCTCTCCCTAACATCCTTGACAAAGCGTCTGACCTCTCACTGTGGATGTCGGCTACCAATCCAGTGATGGGAATGCTCAAAAGGATTTCCTATTTTTGAAATGTGAGATGGACTCTTTTACCTCTGACAGAACTCACGATTCCACCATCTCCTCTCGATAATTGAAGTAGAACTCTTTGACAAGGGCAGGATAGGTGGGAACATCTAAGGAGCAAACTTTATCCCAGCCTAACTCTTTAATTTGATTCCCAATTGAAAAGCCCTCGGATTCAAAGAATTCAAAATCGACTTTCCTACCCATTGTGATCACTCTCCCAGCTAATGTATCTACCTGAGGAGAAGAAGGATTAGGATTGTCCGATTGGGTTGAAGATTCCTCGCTCGGAGATGGCTCGCGGACGGGTCGCCTCGCCGAACATTTCCCAGTCATCACGGGCGCTCCAATCACAGATCCTCTCCTCTTAGGTGCCATTAAGATCCTTGGGAAGGTTCGAAATGAGTGGAATTTGAGTTGGGAAAGTTTTGAGAGAGTTTGGGAAGAGTTTGGTTGAGGATTGAAAAAGAACAAATGACGAAGGTGTCGACTCTGCCCTAATAAAATCGATTTGGGACCCCAGGTGTCGACTCCCGCAAAGTCGGGTGTCGACTCCAAATCGCTAACACAGTCAGCGCTCGAACTGGAGTCGGCTCCACTTATACGGGTGTCGGCTCCAAGGTCAGGGACCGAGAGCGACACAGACAAGGTGTCGACTCCTCAAACTGAGGTGTCGACTCCACTGACAGTTTCAGAGAAAAATAACTGAGATTCAAACATCTGAAACTTGTCAAAATAGGTTCAATAAAATTTTGAAAAAATCTTTGGAATATGAAGAATCAAATTGCTCAGAAGACTAGATAATTTGTCCTTAAAATTATGAAAGGAATATTAAGAAATTAATAGAAATCTAGATAGTCATTCCTTAGAGTTTCAAAATCATTCCAAAGGGTCACAAATCCCTAATTCACCTCTAAGATAACAAAATCTCTCTTCACTTAAGGGTTTTGTAAATATATCAGCTAATTTCTTCAGTATTAACATAATCAAGACAAATTTCATTATTAGCTACATGTTCTCTTATAAAGTGATATCTAATTTCAATGTTTTGTTCTTGAATGTTGAATTGGATTTTTAGTTAAATTATTGCACTTGTGTTATCACATCTAATAGGAGTTTTATCAAGTGTATGCCATAATCTTCAAGTTGTCTCTTAATCCAAAGGATTTGAGCACAGCAACTTCCAGCTGCAACATATTCTGCTTCAGCAGTTGATAATGCAACCGAATTTTGCTTTTTGCTAAACCAAGAGATTAAGTTACTTCCTAAAAATTGACATGCACCACTTGTGCTTTTTCTATCTAAGTTTACATCCAGCATATCAGAATCAGAATATGCAATCAAGTTTAATGTTGAGTCTCTAGAATACCATAAAACCTACATTTTTAGTTCCACTTAAATATCTTAAGATTCTTTTACAGCAATTAAGTGAGATTCTTTAGGTTCAGATTGAAATCTAGCACATAACAAACAGCAAACATATATCTGGTCTACTAGCTGTTAAGTAAAGAAGAGATCCGATCATACCTCTATAATATTTTTGATCTACTTTCTTACCATCTTCATCTTTGTCCAATTTGCATGAAGGACTCATAGGTGTTCCAAGGGGTTTAATTGACTCCATTCCAAACTTCTTGAGAAGTTCTTTTGTGTATTTTGCTTGATTGATGAAAATCCCTCTTTGCTTTGTTTGATTTGAAGTCCTAGGAAGAAGTTGAGTTCTCCCATCATGCTCATTTCGAATTCACCCTGCATTAACTTAGCAAATTCTTGACACAAAAGATTGTTAGTAGCACCGAATACAATATCATCAACATATATTTGTACTACTAATAAATCCTTTCTTTTCTTTTCAAAAATAAGTTTTATCAACATTTCCTCTTGTAAAATCATTTTCAATTAGAAATTTACTTAATCTTTCATACCAAGCTCTAGGTGCTTGTTTTAAACCATATAGTGCTTTGTGCAATTTAAAAATGATTTGGAAATTCATGATCTTCAAAACCAGGTGGTTGTTCAACAAAAACTTCCTCATTTATAAATCCATTTAAAAATGCACTTTTAACATCCATTTGAAATAAATTGATATGCATATGACATGCAAATGCAAGTAATAATCTAATTGCTTCTAATCTAGCTACAGGTGCAAAAGTTTCATCAAAATCAATTCCTTCTTCTTGATTATATCCTTTTGCAACTAATCTAGCTTTGTTTCTAATTACTATGCCATTTTCATCTAATTTATTTCTAAATACCCATTTTGATCCTATAACAGAATGATCTTTAGGTCTTATCTACTAAGGTCCAACATTATTTCTAGTAAATTGATTTAATTCTTCTTGCATAGCTAACATCCAATTATTATCTTTTTCAGCTTCTTCAATAGTTTTAGGTTCAATTTGAGATACAAATGCAAGATGATTATTGATGTTTCTCATTGATGATCTAGTTCTTACTCCTTGAGATGGATCACCTATAATTAATTCTTTTGGATGACCATAGGCATATCTCCAATCTCTAGGAAGATCTACATCATTATGATTTGCATCAACAACATCAACACTAGGAGAATCATCATCTTTAGCTTCTTGTTCATGATCTGAAGATACATCTATATTAATTTTTCAATGTCTCTTTCTAAATGTTTGTATCTTCCTCATCATCAATCTTTTCAGAACTCGATGCTAAAGATTCATCAAAAACTACATGAATAGATTCTTCTACAATTAAGTTTCTCTTGTTAAACACTCTATAGGCTTTACTAGATGTTGAATATCCTAAGAAAATCCTTCATCAGATTTTGCATCAAATTTTCCTAGATTATCTTTACCATTATTATGAATGAAACATTTACAACCAAATGCATGAAAGTAACTTATGTTTGGTTTTCTATTGTTCCATAGTTCATAAGGAGTTTTCTTAATGATTGGCCTAATTAAAGCTCTATTAAGAATGTAACATGCCGTGTTATAGCTTCCGCCCAAAAGTATTTGGTAGGTTGCTTTCACATAGCATGGTACGGGCCATGTCTTCTAAGTTCTATTTTTTCTTTCAACTACTCCATTTTGTTGTGGTTCTAGGTGCTGAAAAATTATGATAATGCCATTTTCAATGCAAAAGTTTTCAAATAAATGATTTTCAAATTCAGTGCCATGATCACTTCTAAGAGACACTATGGTGTGTTTTTCTCATTTGTGACTTTCTTGAAGAATTTCAAAATAATGGAAAGGTCTCATCTTTATGAGCTAAAAACAATACCCAAGTGTATCTAGAATAATCATCTACAATCACAAGACCATATTTCTTTCCTCCTAGACTGTGGTTCTAGTAGGTCCAAAAAGATCCATGTGAAGTAGTTCAAGTGGCCTAGAAGTGGAAACAATATTTTTAGTTTTGAAAGAGTTTCTAGTTTGTTTTCCAAATTGACATGCATCGCAAATTTTGTTATTTTCAAAATCTAGTTGTGGAAGACCTTTTACTAAATCCATTTTAATTAATTTTGAAATTAGGTGTGTGCTTGCATGACCTAATCTACGATGCCATAACCAACCAATCTCATTCATATTAGCATTATTAGCAACTAAGCAATGATTACTAGTAGACAAATTGTCTAAATCAATCAAGTATACATTGCCATTTCTATTTCCAGTAAAAACAATGCTATTATCAATGGGATTAGAAACAGTGCAGATAGATGCTTCAAATGATACTTTAAAACCTTTATCACATAATTGACTAATACTAATTAAATTATTTTAAACCATTGACATATAAGACATTTTCAATATATGTGGAGGGAGTTATTTGAATTTACCAAACCCCATGATTTGGCCTTTGCCATTGTCACCAAACGTAACAACTCCTCCTCTTTTCTTTCAAGGGTGATGAATTGATCCTTGTCACCCGTCATGTGTCTTGAGCAGCCACTATCGAGATACCACTTTTGCTTTGATCTTTTGGCCGCAAGACACTCCTGCAAAAATGATCAAGTCTTATATTTAGGTACCCAAGCCTTCTTGGGTCCTTCATGGTTAAAAGATTGTTCCTTTGGGAACCCATATTTTCTTTCCTTTACTACTTAAATTTTTGTTACTATTTCTTGCATTACATTCATAGGATTTATGGCCTTTCTTGTTACAATAATGACATGTAACATCATCTTTTTTTTCTTTTCTAAAGAAGTTTTTGACAAACTTTTGTTTTATGTTAGGCCTATATCCTAATCCAGCCTTATCAAATATAGCTCTTTGATTACTCAATAATAAATTAAGTTTTTCAGAACTATAGTGAATTTATCAACAATATTCTTATATTTATCAACTTCCTTCTTTAAGTTATCATTTTCATTGGAATTGATTCTTTTCTTTTGTCAAATTTCATTTTCAGATTTCAGCATCTCAATCTCATGAGTAAGATTATCTTTTTCTTTAATGAGAATTGATTATCATTTTTCAAAAACTTGTATTTCTTTTTCAAAGCTTTAAAATCATCAACTAGTTCATTAAAAGCTTCAAACAATTCATCAAATGCAAAATCATCACAAGGGTTTTCAGAACTTACCTCGTTGTCGTCGTTGCCATAAAGCAAATGTTTGCAACTTCTTTTTGATCTTCCTCTGAAGAGGATTCATCGCTGTCACTCCAGGTTGCAACATATGCTTCTTCTTCTTGTAGGCTTTCTTTAGTTGAGGACAATCATATCTAAAGTGCCCCGGTTTCTTACACTCATAGCAAATTAAGGGGTCTTTCTCTTTGTCTTTGTCCTTCTCCTTTCTTTTTCTTTTTCTCCTTCCATCTTAATTCCAGATTTTCTTTTATGGAAGGGTTCCTTCTTCTCATAAATTTTTTGAACTTTCTAGCAAGAAGAGCTGTCTCATCATCTTCATCATTATCACTGCAGCTCTCCTCACTTTCTGCAGCCTTAAGAGCTATAGTCTTCTTCTTTTTAACTTTTTCCTCCATGTGCTGCTTCATGGTTAACTCATGAGTCATTAGTGATCCAAGTAGCTCCTTCAAAGGTAAAGTATTGAGGTCCTTGGCTTCTTGGATGGCAGTCACCTTCGCTTCCCACGATCTTGGAAGTGACCTAAGAATTTTGCGAACAAGTTCAGAATTAGTATAAGTCTTACCAAGACTTTTCAACCATTTACAATATCAGTGAATCTAGTATACATGCATGCTATACTTTCAGTTTGTTCCATGCTGAATAATTCATACTTATGAACAAGAATATTTATCTTAGATTCTTTAACTTGATTTGTACCCTCATGGGTAACCTCTAATCTATCCCATATCTCTTTTGCGGAATTACATGTAGAGATATGATTAAATTCGTTAGCATCTAATGAACAATATAAACATTCATGGCCTTAGCATTGAGCTGAGCCATTTTCCTATCATTCTCATTCCAATCCCTTTCGGGCTTAGGAATAATAGAACCATCAATTATGTGTGTGGGTGTGCTAGGTCCATTAATTATGACACTCCATAATTCATAATCTGAAGCTTGAATGAATATCCTCATTCTTGCTTTCTAATATGAATAGTTGGAACCATTAAACAAAGGAGGTCTATTTGTAGAATGACCTTCAGCAAATGAAGATCCAGCTTGAGCTGCCATTTGGATCTTTAGCTCTTGATCGTTGGATCAAATTCAAATGAGCACTTGCTTTGATACCAATTGTTGGCCCAGATGGCAACCCAAGAGGGGGGGGGGGTGAATTGGGTTCTTAAAAAAAATTTAACCTTTTTAAAACTATTGACTTTGAAATAATTAAGTGCAGAATAGATTTCAATCATAAATGAAGAGATAGAGAGAGAGAGACAATTAAAGCACGGCAAACACAAAGATTTTATAGTGGTTCAGTGTATCCAATACCTACGTCCACTCCCAAGTTCCACTTGGGTCCACACTATAATCAACTAGATTACAGCCGAGTTGTTTTACAAGATCACAACTCAAAACTTGTTATTTTCTGGGTGCACAACGAACCCAGCTGGTTTTTCGGGCTCACCAGCATAAAACCTAAACTTAAGCTAATCTAGCTTGCCCCGAGGTATACTACCCCCACTAATTCAATCCCCCTGATTGAACTAGCAAAAACAAGAAAGAATAATGTTATATTAACAAACAGCTCCTCAAATGAGCAAATATTCAAAGTAAATGAACAAGGTTAGAAAAGCCTGTTTGAAGTAGATTGGATTTGAGCTTTTCTTCTTTTCCTCTTCTCTTTGGAGATGTTGAATCAGGCCTCAGCTTTAATTCTTCACAAATGTTGCAGATGAGAAGTTGGAAAATCACAGAAAATAGAGCTTTTTCTTCTTTTGGGAAATCCTTCGATTTTTCAAGTTGAACGCCTTGGATTTCTCTTTGAGCTTTTTGGAGTGGAAGGATTTGAACTTGGATACTTTTCTCTTTGATTTCAGGCTCAAGACTTCTCAGATTTTTTATTTGTATTCACTCCTTTTCAAACGAGCTTTCTCCCCCTTTTTATAGATTTCCTTTAATCCATTTTTGGTGAGAAAACTAGCCATTGGAATGTACCTGAAAAGTTTTTCCAAATAAAATATATCCGTTAGAAGTTAGGTGAAAAGAAAATATTACCGTTTGAGCTGATCTGGCATTTTAAAAATCCGTTTCTGACAGGTTGGAGTCGGCTCCAACTTTTCAGGTGTCGGCTCCAAGTCGTGTATCCAAAAATAGAAAGTTCTGAGTTCGTCGAGGAGTCAGCTCCGAAAAAGTTAAGTGTCGGCTCGTCATGGTCAGGTGTCGGCTCCAAAAGACTGTAAGTGTCGGCTCCAAGGTAGTCAAAAATCATACGTTCTGTCCCCATATCGGAGTCGGCTCCAGATACTGTAAGTGTCGACTCCGAGACTCTGGGTGTCGGCTCCGAAACTCTGGGTGTCGGCTTTAGACCGTATCAAAAATAAAAAAGACATTTGATTGGCCATGGGGTCGGCTCCAGATTTCCTATGGTGTCGACTCCAGGTTCTGAATTTTGAAACTTACCTTTGGCACTTGATTCAAAATATGTTTCTAAATGCCTTTTGATTAAACAAATATTTTTAAGCCCTGAAACACTTGTTAAATTCATCAGTAACACAATAAATATATTTAATTCCTTTATTAATCATCAAAATCAATAATTGGGTCAACAATGGGTTAGCTCAAGTCAATAGGCTAATCTAATCAAGTGCTGGGACCACTTAGCCAGGCCGGCTTGATCAAAAGGCCGAGTTGCGCCATTAACCATCTTGCCTAGACACCAGCTGATAATCAACTAGCCAGGTGAGAGGTAGCCGCGACCTTAATCAGAACCTTTCTAGACACTAAGTGGTTGACCAGACCCAATTAAATTTGCCTAAAGACTTGGGTGTCCACTGAGCCCCAAATCAAGTCCATTTAGATGTATGGACTGATCAATCTAATCTAATTAGATGGATCTAAAGAAAAGACCTAACTTAATATTTGATTAGATTCAATTTTCTAATTTAGTCCAATTCATCTAACCTTAGGTCTAACCCAATTAGAGAACCTGATTCATGCTAACCCAATTAGCCCATGATTTATGATTATATCTTAAGGTCTTTAATTCATAATTCTAGATCTTAAGTTAACCCCTTTTCAAATTTGAACCAATTTTAATTTTGAGTTCTGATTTTGAAACATTTTCAAAATTTTCCCGTAAAACATTTTTACTTTCTTTCCTTTTTCTATGATCTGACTTTTACGTAAAATAATTTTACTATCATTAATAATTAAGATTTCATCAATTAAGATGTCTTAATGTTAATCTTATTAACATATCATCTTTAATTAATTTTGAATCTAATCAAAATTATCACAGAAATAAATTAATTCGATTAAAATATATTTTAATCTTTCTTTCTTCTATTCTGTACATCCGTTCATGGGTTCTTTCACAGTGGCACCCCTACACCTCATAGAAAACCTTTCTTGAAAAAGAAATAGAGGCTGTAAAACCTTCCTATGACCGGACGGCCTGGTGAATATACCCAATCTAAGATATAATAGAACACAGCATGCAAGATCTACATTAGATCTACTTCTAAAATATATATTTAATCATCATTAAATAACTTTAACATGCTCTCATCATGCAAAACATTTAAATCTACTATAAATATAAACTAATCATAATAAGATCTACTTTAGATCTACATTAGATTATTTATGCATAATAATATCAGATCTACTATGCTTATACATGCATTCCTAAGCCTTAACCATGCTCTGATACCATTTGAAGGGAAAACTTGCTTTTCATATGCACAGGATCTCAAGGTGGAAAGCATGTAATTCAATTTAATATTCACATTGAATATAAATTAAAGCATATTAGCAAATCTGAAATTTAAGAGTATGTAAAAATAAGTTTAAAATAATGCCTCTCGATGCGGAAGCTGTAGATGACGAATGTAGCAGATCCGATCTGCAGGGAGAAGTTCCTACTCGTGCCTTGCAAGAGCCGCACGCGCCGCTCCTCTATATCACACGCATGCCAGGAAACCTTAAGACAGTGGATATGGAATCAGAAGGGATGGAGAACTCTTCTCCAAGAGAGGAGTCCCTCTCTGTTTGGACTTCTCTAATTTTTGGACTCTTCTTTCTCTGCTACTCTCTCTCTCAAAGTTGAGAAAAGTTTCTTAAATAAACTCATCGTAAAACAACCCAAAACAACCTTTTGAATTTGTTTTACGATACGATAATATCCGATCTTCGAAAGCGGATGGGTTACGGGCGTTCACGCATTGTCAACGCGTAAAGAAAATTTTATAAAACAAATTTATGGATTCATATCATCTCAATGGTAAGATCGTAATTTAAACAAAGTGTCAAATTCACGTTATTGGAATGGCAAAATCATAATTTATATGAAGTTTCAAATTCACACCATCTCAATGGCAAAACCATAATTTAAACGAAATGGTAGAATCATAATTTACATAAAATTGCAGAATCATAAATTTTCTAAAGTTTTAAAGTCTCGTTGGCTACCGCAACTATAATAAAAAAATATTTAAAACATTTATAAATATAGAAATAATCAGATTAAATCCGTTTGAAGTTCAAATTGAAATCTAAAAGAACCCATGCGAAGATCTTGAACCATACTTCGCATTGGACTTATTTAATTTCTAATTTAAAGTAATTTATGATTTCAAAATTCATAAATAAACGATCAGAGGCTATATTGGATATCTGATTCAAACCACTTTGAAACCAGATCTAAACCACTCTATCGTCAAACCAACCATTGGTCTATGGTTCAAGTCCTATCCCACAATGGGTCTGAATAAATCCCAAAAATTTACTTGAGTTACAAACTAACTCAAGTTCATCCCCAGAATAAGTACTACCGCTAATGCCCAGTGCTAGCTAGACATTGCTAGTACAAACTCGGTATTACCGATATGACCAAGTCCCACTTAGATCATGGATAAAGCCTGTCTCCAGGTCACCTGACTATGTGCGTGACTCCATAGGTTCGAATCTAAGTCGGTAGCATAGGAACACTTTCTATACCAATCGATGTGACCATCTAGCAATGGTACCCGACGTCTGAATAGACCGAATATATACAAAGCAATATTCAGGAAACTAGGCTATGGTTATCGTATAATTCATACCCTTGTCCTAGTACTCAGGGCGAATATGGAGTTAACTGCCAACTCCGAGTAAATCACCCAAGTATGTTTCAATGCAATGAATCTTGTGACACCTCACAAAGATTACCTTGGCCAAGGTTTTGCTAAATTGAAACATAGTTCGAGCACTCTCTCTAACACTTAGAGTGGACAATCCCATCTTGATTCATCACTGACCCAATAAGTACTTAACTGCACCCAACAACCTTCCATCACCGGATTAAAAATCTGGGTCATCCAGTGCCTAAGTACAGTGAGTTGCTTATCAAGTCAACATGATAGTCTCATGTCAAAGGGACACTTATACCCATTGCCTTTCTGTGAGTTGCTCCAGGCAGTTGAGCACTCATCAGAGGTGAGTCACTGTTCAGTAAATGTACTCCTACACTCACCCGCATGTCATACCAGTGTTATACACTCCTTGGTTTAAGAGAACAAACCAACCCATATGGCACACAACGACCTACACTTGATTACGTTGTCGTCCTAGGTAACAACGTATCATTTGGCCGCGAATAGATTTAAGAGTTACTCAACAATTCCTCCATTATCAAATACATGTAACTCTAAGGACTATAACATATTGGAATTCTACTAGAAGATGTAAACTATATGCTATACTGCCAAAATAGAATTTTATTTATTGAATAAATCATGTACATTCACATCAACTCATAACTGTCTACAAGCTAGACGATTGGCTGTAGGACACATTTCCTAACACTGTGGTCAATCCTAATGAATTAACTGTATTGGTAAAGATGGCATTGACACAACTCTTGCTATTCACTATGATCTTGAGCACCTTATCCCCTATCTTAACAAAAGTCTATAGGATGTTAGTCCTACACCAATCTTCGTGGTCCTTAGTTTGAGTCTAGGTCAAGATACATCTAATCACTCCTAGTAGGTCTTCAGACTCAAATGTTTCCTCCTCTCCATCGTACTCATCTATCAGATGGGTATCAGCCTCATATACCTCTCCCTTAGGCTCAACTAGGGACTTGGATTCAGTCTCTGGTAACTCATCTATATGAAGGGATCTGATTGGGCACTGGCTAATCATATGTCCCAGTTTGTTGCATCTAAAGCATTTGATTTGAGGGTTGGAATTTCTTTGGACCTCTACAGATTTGCCCTTGTCCTCTCTCTGGGGTATAGGGGTACTATTCTGGGTTCGACTCAACTCAGTTCGGCTTGTACTAGGTCGGCTTTTGTTGGGTTGACTCAGGAAAGTCTGACGGGGGTCTGAGTACTAGGTAGGTCTGGGACGACTAGGATAGGCCTAGCTAGATCCTGGATATGGGCTAGGGCTCTTGGTAGCCTATGATCTATGATAGGGTGGCCCTCTCTAAAAATGTTCATAATCCCTAGCAACTTGGTAAGCTTCTTCTAAATCGTGTACCTCTTAGGTAGAGTTCTCTTTAAATATCTGCTCTCAGGCCATACCTAAACTTGGATAGGGTGACTTTCTCAGACTGAACGATTTTACACCTCATGGTATACTCTTGGAATATAGCAATATATTCATTCACAATTTTACTACCCTGAATTAATCCCTGCCACTGGTCCAATAGGCTCTGTTCATACGATGTGGGGACATAATTGGACCTAAGTCTAGCCTTTATGGCATGCCAAGTGACTATGGGGTCTCTTCCTTCTAATAAGGAAAAGACTTTGTACACCGCCTCCGGTGCAGCAAGTCCTACATGGGTTGCACCGTTCCTTTTTATTGGTCCACATACGTACGTCACCCATTAAAAAATGTTAAGACATCCTGAGAGAAAAACTTACGACATCCTAGTTTTAAGCTTACGATACCGTAGTTATAAAGTCAAGACACCCGTTGAGAAAGCAAAAAAACTCACGACATCCTAGTTTTAAACTCACGACACCCTAGTTTTAAGCTTAAGACACCCGTTCAGAAAAGGTATATGTACACAACTTTCAAAAAAAAAAGTCGTCTGACGTGCATTAATACCCGTTCAGCTTTTTTTTGGAATCTGTGTACAGACACTTTTTCTAAACGGGTGTCTTAAGCTTAAAACTAGGGTGTCTTAAGTTTAAAACTAGGATGTCGTGAGCTTTTTTGCTTTTTGAACGGGTGTCTTGACTTTATAATTACGGTGTCGTAAGCTTAAAACTAGGATGTAGTAAGTTTTTTTTGCTTTTTTAATAGGTATCTTTATTTTGACATGACGTGCATTAATACCAGCTTTTTTTAGAATTTGCGTACAGACGAGTTGGTATCGTGGCTTTATAACTACGGTGTCATGGCTTTATAACTAGGGTGTCATAAGTATTTTTTACTTTTTAATAGGTGTCTTTATTTTGACATGATGTGCATTAATACCAGCTTTTTTTGGAATTTGTGTACAAACGAGTTGGTATCGTGGCTTTATAACTACGGTGTCGTGGCTTTATAACTAGGTGTCGTAAGTATTTTTTGCTTTCTTAACGGGTGTCTTAGTTTTATAACTACGGTGTCGTAAGTTTAAAACTAAGGTGTCGTAAGGTTTTTTTTTGCTTTCTTAATAGCTATTTAATTTTGATGTGACGTGCATTAATACCCATTCAGTTTTTTTTGGAATATGTACAGACACATTTTTGAACGGATGTCTTAAGCTTAAAACTTAAAACTAGGATATCGTGAGTTTTTTTTTTTTCCTTTCTGAACGAGTGTCTTTACTTTTTAACTACGGTGTCGTAAGCTTAAAACTAGGGTGTCGTAAGTTTTTCTCTTAGGATGTCTTAACATTTTTTAATGGGTGTCATGTGTATGTGGACCAATAAAAAAGAACGGTGCAGCCCACGTAGGACTTGCTGCACCGGAGGCGGTGTGCAAAGTCTTTTCCTTCTAATAATTGCCTTCGCTCTAAAGTGGCCCAGTATAACCTAGCCTGTCATACTAACTTGAGCTTGGAAAACTTAAACTTACGCTCTTCAGACATGTTGTACCAGTCAAAGTACTGGTCCATCCCTTCCTCCCAATCTAGGTAGTCCTTAGGGTTCATAGAGCCATCGAAAGTAGGTGCTTCAAGTCTGACACTTCTAAAGGCTCTTTCTTCTTGGTCTACTGCCTCATGATTGGGTCTCCTAAGGAGGACATCTAGGACTGGATCAGGTCGAAGTGGTCTCCTAGGGTTTGGCCTTAGGTAGAGGTCAGGCTGTTGGGCTCTCCTAGGATGAGATGGGGTCTCATGATCAGACTCAGTGTGGGGCTCACGGGCTTCTTCTAGGATGCCCAACCAAGTTTCGACTTGATCGAACCTGGACCCTAATCTAGCATCAGATTGCTTGATGTCTTGGTTCATTTGGACTAGTTGTTCAGTGATGATCCTTAAGTGATCATCAATGCTTTGATTAGCCATGGGTTTAGCCTGTTATGGAGGTGGTGATGGGCGAAAAGATGCTCCTGATCTAGTGCACATGCAAGCACAATCAAGCATACAAGACTCAGACTGACTCGAACTATGGTATGCTAGACCTAGTCATCCAGAGTAAAGGATTTGGCTTAATGCAAGCCAATCTAACGGTAACTCTTCAATTGGCTAGTTGGA
Organism: Calamus simplicifolius; assembly: GCA_900491605.1. Lineage (NCBI taxonomy): Eukaryota > Viridiplantae > Streptophyta > Magnoliopsida > Arecales > Arecaceae > Calamus > Calamus simplicifolius. Next base: position 321,009 of record UESW01001403.1, read on the forward strand.
ACAGGTGGAAGGGGGGAGGCTCGTCCCACAAATTGCAAGTGCCTAATTAGAATAACCCCAACACTCCGCTTAAGTCATTTGACATTTGACCTCCCTTCTAGACACCAATTTTAGAGCACACACCAGATTGATTTGTACTAATCTCCTCCAGTACACTAAATCGATTGTTGGTGTCCCTAGCCCTCTAGGGCAAATGTCAATTAAGTTGCTACTCAGTTTTAGATTAGAGGATTGGGATCGAAAAACACGGTGGTTGTTTTGGGCCAAGGAAGGGGTCTCAATCCCTCCCTATCTGATACCAATGAAAGCCCTTAAGAGTAATTTAATACAGATGAATGACATGTAAAACACAAACCCTAATCCAGAAATCTATAAATAGCAATAAATCTAAATTTTTTTTATTATTTTTTCACAGATTGAATTAAATTATTAAAAAATAAAGAAAAATGCTTTAAATTATAAAAAATCTAGAAAAATAAATTTCGTAATTTTCTGATATGTATACGGGTAGAAACAATTCAATTAATAGATGATATATTGATAATAACATGAATTAAAATTAAGCCCTAACTATGCTCTGATACCAAACTGATGCAGGACCGATGCGCATGCAAGCAATTTTTTTTCTTTTTTTAATAATTAATAATTGCAGTTGATTATTCTCTCAAAGTAATAGCCTAAGAAGGATTTAGAAAAATTCACAGTAAATTCGCACGCGAAACAGTTCCTAAAAAATAAGGAAGAAGGACCGCCGAGGCTAAGAAGCCCCGGTAGGGCTTGCTTTCCTACAATAAAGTTACTAGTAGATTAGAGGGGTGAACCTGGCAAGAGAGGAAAGATCAAAGTGTTGAAGGGGTTGCTCAGCCTGGCGGTTGCGCCCTAGATGACCAAGCCTTGAGCCCACGGATTTGCAGCCAAGTATCCACTGACCTGGATGACGATCATCTTGAATCCTGGATTCGTGGCTATTGATGGATTTGCAAGATCACCATACAAGGGTTAAAGAATAATAGAGAACATTTAGAATAGAGGCAAAGAGACAAGGAAGGAGTAGAGAAAAGGGGAGGCCAGCCAAGGGCTCTTGGGCGTCCACTATTGAAAGACAAAGGTGGCGGCCAGGGTTTCTTCTGGAGACTTGGGATGTTGGCACACACAGGAGGAGGTAAACAAGAGCACCAGAGAACCAATTAACAAAAATCACAATAACTCAAACTTGGATTGATTAATTAATAATAAAAGGTACATCGTTCATACAAGAGGGTCTCTTTTATAGAGCAAGAGACTTGGGGCCCAAGAAAATACAGATATGGAAAGAGAGAAAAGAAAAAAAGGTGCCCTAATCAAATTTGGCATGAAATCTGCAGTGTTCAGATGAGGATGGTGATCTTCTAGATGCAATCAGCGGCAGCTGGATTCGGCATGAAATCTGTAGCGTCCAGATGAGGTATGTGATCTTCTAGATATGATTGAGATGCAATTAGCGGCAGCTTAATTTGGCATGAAATCGGCATCAGCCAGATGAAGAAAATGATCATCAAGATCAGAAAGGTTGCTTGCTCCGCTAGGTGGCATGTGGGCTGCTTGAAGTAGGTGTGGCACTAATTTGAATTTAGCAGCTGCTCTGTCTGACTGTGATGGCCTTGTCTTCTGCTTTAATACTGATGTCTCCTCTTGTAAGCTGATGAACTTACTACAGGACTCACATTAAAATAAACTGAACTGGATAGGACTCAATTTAGAATAAAATGAACTGGACGAGACTCAAAATAAACTAAACTTTATTTTCCAACTCAAGACTTGAATCATAACTAATCAGATATCCACAGAGGGTTAAGAATCCTCTGTTTGATCCTGGTGCCCGCACCATCATAGGTACAACAAGAAGGAATATTGGGGAACGAACCAGCAACTGTGTTGAACATCAACTGATAACAGATTATGCTAAAAGGCTTTGATTGACTTTGAGCAAGAAAGGGTGGCACAATCAAGCAAAGGAGGGGGAATCAAAGGTTTGGTTGGACAGCATGAGTACCATTTGCAGTTGATCAGGTACTTTGTAGAGGTTTGTTCTAAAGACTACTTAGAGGGATTCCCAAGGTGGCTTGTGGAACAAATAAGCCAAGGTGGAAATCGTCAAGAGTATCTTATCTTTATCACTTGAAGAAAAACATTAGCGACCAAGGTCCGCCGTACTGAGTACCGATATCCAATGATAGCGGCGCAATTCTGTTCTATATCAAACCGAACTATCAAGCCATCTCAGTTCTAGGCTGGTTCAATTGTACCAAACCAGCCTGGTTTGGGATGGTTCAGTCATCAGCTGCTGGGGACAAAATGAGATATTTTAGGGACCAGTTATTAGCTTTAGTTCCAAGTGCCTATCCTGGTAAGGAGTCAAAGCCAGCTTAGTAAGAAAGAAAGAATATAGGAAAGTTTTCCATGCTCGCACAAACTCAAGTAACTATAGGAGATGAGAACAGTGTTTTTCAAAGTGTAAACCAGAGAGAGTGAAACAAAGTGAAATCCTTTAAGAGCTATGTGATAGGGATTAATCTTTGCTTGATACCCCTAAGCCTCTTCCAACCAGCACATTATTACGAAAAAATCTTACCAGTAGGCTAAATTGCACTTTTGAGATAAAATAAAATTGGTAACAATCCTTCAAGACAATGTTTTTTTTTTAAATTATTTTTTTGCTTCATTATAAGAAATGTAACATTTATTCATAAGTAGTCTAAGAAAACATGTGAAAAGACCCTTCAAATGCAGATGGTGATCATATCATCAAAGGCTACAGAAAACAGCAACTATAGCTGAATCTTTCTTTTAAACAGTTAAAGAAACACTTAGAGCAAGGATAGCAATGAGATAAAAAGAGGCAATATACTGAAATTTGTTTGACTTAATTTTCATTCTTACTCTGAGATCTAAATCTATGCAGTATTGTCTGAGAATAATGCACACATAGTGATAAACTAGTACATTTTAATGACTGGTTCAAATATTCATGACCCTTTATTATCTGTGTCATCTAAAACAATCATATGCAAACTAAACACGTGCTTGTGTATGTATATGTGGCAAACTAAAGTTATTCCTTAAAAGCAAAACACATTGTATGTTTTATAAGCCAAATTTGTGATGCCTTTTTCTAAACAAACATTTTCTTTTCCTTGTAGAAAATATCTCTCAATTTCCTGAAAACTAGACACACCACACAAAAAAAAAAAAAAAAAAAAAAACCTTAAAACGCTTGAAACAAAGTAAAGGAAAAAAAAAGGCCTCAAAACACTTGAAACAAATTAAAGCAAGCTTGCTCTGTTCAATTTAGATCTGGTTGGATCAAGTGCTTTCACTTCATATGGGGTATCCAGATTGAAGCATATCAAGAAAAAATCAGGAAAAATTGTTTCCAATGAGCAAGTTTAGTTTCTCATGATTTAGCTGATTGAGCTAATATCATTCCTTTCTTCTAACAATGGATTAAATAAGCTTGGTTATGGTTGTTGTGAGAGAAATTTCATTTTCCTTGACTGTTATCTGTATGTTGAAATGTACAAAATTGATTACCTAGAAATCCAAATGTGCATCTAAAAATGAAAGTTTGTAGTATGAACCCTAGTTATATTCAATGTGCTTATATGGTATACCAGATAAAGGGGCTTACATGATTTTATTAATCATTCCCATCACCAGAAGTTTATTTGTTTGTTTGTGTTTGTTTATTTTTATTTATTTATTTATTGCATAGCCAACTCTTTATCTGTGCATTTTATGCTGCCAAAATCCTACAAAATATGATAAGGTGCTGCCACAGAAAATGCATATTTATTTACCTTCATTTTGCATGCTGTAAAAATTAATATTGCTTAAATCCTAGATATCTGGCATTTCGCCTGTTGGTTACATGGGCTAGCTTTTCTTTATGAGATTATGTTGCTTGTCAAGTGCATGGGTGGTGATGCGGACAAATCAACCGTGAGCGACGGACATGCTGAGATTTGTCGTGGGCTTCCAAATGGGATGAAGAGGTCGTCTTCCTTCTTTGAAAACTTGCAAGAAGTCCCCGGCCGGTGTTCCCAGCGAGGACCCTCTGACGCTCAAGTTAGTAAACTTGTCGCTCAGTTCTGTAGTGAGAGATAGGTTGAGAGATAGAGAGCGAGAGAGAGAGATCCCCTTTTCTATTGAGTTCGAGGACCTTTTATACCTGTCTGGGAGGTTCCCTTCTTTTTCGTCCTCCTTTGAAACGCCGAATCTTATTCGTTGGGATAAACTCCTTCGAACGGCAAGTGGTTAAGCCGTTGCTAGATGAGAGCCGCTTGTAGCGGTAACTGCCAGGCGTGCTAACACTTGCTCGTGATTTCATTGAGCGAGGTATGTGGCAACAGACCTCGAATCTCGGGATCTGTTACCTGAGGAGGGTCGTTGTGTATGCGAGAAAGGCACTAAGTTAGGGCCGGGGCCGTCGCTGGAGGCTGGAGCCAGAAGCCAGCTGTAGGCCGGAGCTGGAGGCCAGAGCTGGAGGCCGAAGCCAAAGGCCAGAGCTGGAGGCCGGAGCCGAAGGCTGGAGGCACGGGCCATTGCTGGAGGCCGGAGCCAAAGGCCGTCGCTGGGAGCCAAAGGCCATCGCCGGAGGCCGGAGCCAAGATTCTATTTCTGGATTTTGCTGTCACATCACTATTTCCGGAAATCTTGTAAAAGATTATAATACCACCCAGAGGGAACGGTCAGTCGTATCAAATGCCCCCCCGCCCCTGAGATGAGTGAGCGCACAATCACCAGTGATAGGGGTGTTAATATCCACTGGGCGGCTGACTTTCATGCCATCATTTCGTCTGTTCGAGCTGTGGGGATTGGAGAGGATTTCCCTCGAGTAATGAGTCGTAAAAAGGCAAGCGTCATCATAGCGGTAAGGCCACCGCCATCTTTCTATTGGTAGAGCTTTTCGTGTTTTTCGCACCGGTAGGCCGCCGAAGCGGCTTCCATTCGAAGGTGGACACATGGCCAGGCCGGACGGCCACGGGATGATTTGAAGTGGGGCTATAAAAGAAAAATCTCTCTTATCTTCCCATTCTCCCTTTCCTTGCACTACAGCTTCCTCCCCTGAGTCCGCAAGCATTCGTCCGCCCCCGTGTCCGTTCTCTCCTCGTGCTCCTTCGGTCTTAGCTCAAGTTTTCCAGGTTAGTCTCCATGGCTTCCTCGCCTTCTTGTTCTATTTCTGATTCCGGGGGGCATTCCCCACTCCTTCTCAACCTTCCGCTTCCTTACCTAGCCAATGGTCTACCCCCTCCTCCGATCACTCTTTGCCGGAACGACGGCCGGTCAGATGCCCCGTAGCCGGGAGTCATCTGACCGGCGGGCGGCCTTCCGCCCGGAGCCATCCGACAGCTGCTCATCCTTCCAGCGCTGTCAAGGAGTCCTCCGAAGGGGCTGCTTCCACTATGTCTGCTCAAGACATAGTAAATCTGAAAGTCAAGTATAGTTTTCCGCCAAACCTTCGTCTGTCCTACCCCGCTCCTGATGATAGGGTAACCTCTTCCCGTCCTAGAAGAGTTTCCTTGTACAGAGCCTTCTTTAAGGCAGGACTTCGATTACCTATCCACCCTTTTATCCTTAACCTTCTGGATTGATATTCTTTAACACCTTCCCAGTTAGTCTCTAACTCAATCCGAACCATCGTTGGCTTTCTGGTTCTCTGTCACCTGCAAGGCATAGAGGCCAGCATCTCCTTATTCCGCAGTTTTTATACCCTCCACAAGCAATCAGGTTGGTGGTCCTTCACTCTAGGTCCACTAGGATCCTTAAGTTGTACCTTCCCACCTCCGTTAAAGGGTGGAAGGATAAGTTCTTTTTTGCTGATATCGATGGGGTGCGCGGAAGCTGGGGGACACCCAACGTTGATGCCAATAGGGATTCTTCTATCCTCCCAAGGGATCGAATGGCATTTGGGCAGCTTCTGACTACTGATGTCCCTCGATGCAATAAGCTTCTGGTTGATGAAAACCTTCGTCTTGCTGGCCTAATCCCTTCTGATGGTGAGTACTTGATTACCACCTTTTTCCTTCTTTCTTTCTTTTTTTTTTTACTCATCTCTTGCCTTTATAGGGATGACACCATCGCTTCGCGAGCTCAGGCAGGCGGTCACTAAGAAGAGGAAGGAAACGGGGAATGAGTACCTTGCTGAAAGGAGGGCCGTTGCCAAAATCCCAAGGAGGGCCGATGCGAGGAGGGCCAACGCTGGAGGGGCTAGAGTTGTGAAGCCCCTGTGCGCTAAGGTTTTGAAGAAGGCCGACACTAGAAGGGCCGACGCTGGGGA
>UESW01001403.1:333547-475808 GCA_900491605.1 Calamus simplicifolius
CGACCCGTCCGCGAGCCGTCTCCAAGTGAAGACTCCTCCACCGATTCAGACAATCCTAACGCCACTTCACCACAGGTAGATACCCTAGCCGGGAGGGTAATCACAATGGGAAGAAAAGTTGATTTCAAACTTTTTGAATCCGAGGGTTTTTCGATTGGTAGGCAACTTAAGGAGCTTGGATGGGATAAAGTATGTTCGCTTGATGTACCCACTTACCCAGCTTTAGTGAAGGAATTTTACTTTAATTTAGTAAGAGAGATGGTGGTTTAGTAAGCACTGTTAGAGGAAAAAGGATTCACCTTACATTTCACAAGTTAGGAAATCTCTTGAGCATCCCAATTACTGGATTGGCTGCTGATGTGCACAATGAGAGATCAGCTGCCCTATCAAGGATGTTAGGGAGAGAGGTCACTGAATTTGAGGAAATCAGGGCTAATCAGCTGCCCTTGGAATTAAGGTTGTTACACAACATATGCAGCAGAATTTTTTCCGAAGACCGGATGCTTTGAGTATGTCTCCGAGCGGGACATCGTTGTGATGGATAGTGTATTGACCGGTCAGCCCATTAATCTTGCTGCTATGATGGTATTTTACATGGCCGAGGCTGGAGGAAGGAGAAGATCGTCACTACCCTATGGCATGATCTTAACGATGGTATTCAGAAGCCAAGGTTGTGATTTGGATAATGAACCCTCCAAGAGCCTGAGACACACTGATTATTATAGCTTGGCCACTTTACATCGAATGGGTTTTGTCAAAATTAATGGTCAGTGGAAAGGAAAGGGAACTTGGATGAGAGAGTCCCCGAGCCTAGACATTCTGTATCTTGTGAGGCTGGTCCGTCTTTGAGGATTCCATCTCCACATCCTAGTAGTCCTGCTCCTGCTCCTGTCCCAGTACCAGTGATTCCATCTACTTTATCTACTTCTTCATCGGATTTTTAGACCTTCAGTTAGAGCAACTTAGAAATCTTCTTGCTGCTCAGAAGGAAGAATTAAAGACTGAGTTTGACAGCAAATTTATGAATCTTAAAGAAACTCTCTATTCATTAGATGATCGGATTGCCAAAATTGAATCAACTCTTAGCTCTTCACTGTATCTTTAAGTGGTGATTTGAAGAACATTTTGAAGAACTAAAGACATTTGTGGAGATTCTGAAATTTATTCAAAGTGCAATGCCGAGTTACAAGATAAAATTATCACTGCTTGTACTTTTGTTGATGAAAGACTAAAAGACTACGTCAAGATTCAGTCTGAAGGAATGCAGAAGATTGTAGATCATTTAACCAGGATTATTAGAACTAATTTTTGATCTTCATGTAATGATGTAATGAATTCTGATGTAATGGAAATACAATCTTGATGTAATGAAAGTTTTTGATATGATGATGTGCAGTTTAATGTAATGTCAAAGTTCAGTTCCATTTTGTAATACTTTGATGCAATGAAATTACTTTTGATCTATCAATTTTATCTTATGACTTAACTTTTTTTTCTTTTTGTTGATTACAAAAAAGGGGGAAAGTTATGTCGTATATGCATTGATTAGCAATTGATTGAATTCAATTAAGCTTAGTTGATTGATTAATTGGAGAAAGTTATGTTGTAATGCATTGATTGGTTATGCTTAATTTAATTCAAACGAAATTGATATTTGAACTTCATAGGGGGAGCTACCTTATTCAGGGGGAGCCCACTTGAGGATCACTCTCTTAAAAATTTGAATTTAAGAATACTATGCATATACTCAATGTTTTTATAATCATCAAAAAGGGAGAGATTTTGACCCAATTATTGATTTGATGATTAATAAAGGAATTGAGTATATTTATTTGATTACTAATGGATTTGAGAAGTGTTTCAGGAGTTAAAATTATTTGATCAATTTAAATGAATTAAGAAACGTGTTTTGAATCAAATGCAAAACTTCAATTTCAAAGTTTCAGAACCTGGAGTCGACACTAGAATCCCTGGAGCCGACCCATGGCCATTCAAATTTTATTCTGATTTTTGATAAGGTCGGAGCGACACCAGAGTTTGGAGCCGACACCCAGAGTTTCGGAGTCGACACTTATAGTGTTTGGAGCCGACTCCGATGCGGGAACAGAACGTTGATTTTTGAGCATCCTGGAGCCGACACCTACAGTATTCGGGAGCCGACACCTGGCGATGGCGAGCCGACACTTACTTTTTGGAGCCGACTCCACAACGAACTCGAAATTTCTATTTTTGGAAAAACAACCTAGAGCCGACACCTGAAAAGTTGGAGCCGACTCCAACCTGACTGGAATGAAAATTTAAATTGCCAGATCAGCTCTAACGGTAATATTTCCTTTTACCTAATTTCTAACGGATATATTTTGTTTCTAGGTACACTCCAACGGCTAGTTTCCTTCCCAAAATGGATTAAAAGAAATCTATAAAAAGGAGAAAACACCCGTTTGAAAAGAGAGGATGGAAAAATAGAAAATATTTCAAATCAAAAATCCGAGAAAGCCTGAGCCTGAATCTCAAGAGAAAAGCCTTTAAACTCAAATCCTTCCACTCCAAAAAGCTCAAAGAGGAATCCAAGGCGCCCAAATCAAAAATCAGTGGATTTCCCAAATTGAAGAAAAAGCTCTGTTTCTTCCATTTCCAATCTTCTCAACTGCAACGACTGTGAGGGATTAAAGCTGAGGCTTTATTCATCATTCCAAAGGGAGAAGAGGAAAAGAGGAAAAGAAGAAAAGCTCAAATTCAATCATCTCCAAACAGGCTTTTCTAAACTTGTGTACTTTATTTTGAATATTTGCTCAACTAAGGAGCTGTGAATCATTGTAAAATATTCTTATATTTGTTTGTGCTAGTTCTATCAAGGGGATTGAACTAGTGGAGGTTGTTAACCTCGGGTCAAGCTAGATTAGCTTGAGTTTAGGATTTTATGCTGGTAAGCCCGGAAAACCGGCTGGGTTCGTTGTGATCCCGGGGGAAAAACAACAAGTTGTGAGTTGTGCTCCTGTAAAACAACTCGGCTGTAATCTAGTTGATTATAGTGTGGACCCAAGTGAATCTTGGGAGTGGACGTAGGTGTTGGATACACCGAACCACTATAAAATCTTTGTGTTTGTCATGCATTCATTATCTCTATCTCTATCTCCTTGTTTGTGCTTTATATTTGCATTGCAATCAATTTCATTTGTCTTAGAGCAGATAATTTTTTTAAAAGAAGGTTAATTTTTTTTTAAAGAACCCAATTCACCCCCCCCCCTCTTGGGTTGCCATCTGGGCCAACAAGGCCCATGCTAAAAGGGCCAAAGTTGTAGATTCCCCGCACGTGTGCGAGGCAGCCAGAGCCCAAGTCGATGAGCCCGCCAAGAAAGACACGGTAAGGGACGAGGCCAGCGAGGAAGTCGGGCGGAGCCAAATAGGAGAAAGAAGATCACCTTCAGTTCCAGCTCCTCCTGTCATCCTGCTCGATCCTTCTCTAGAGCATGTCGCAAAAGCATCGTCACCCCCGTCCGAAGCCGCGGAGACAGAGCAGGTCCCCACAATAATAGGGCCAACTCCAGCAGTTATCCTACCCCCCGTAGGGGCAACAACCGAAGCGCCTCCACCAGCCAAGGGGCTGGAGGTAGCAGAGTTGGAGGCGGAATCCTCCTCCCCGTGCCAAGGGAAAGGAGGGGCGTCGACCCTTCCTTCTAATCACTTTTGGCGAACCACAGCCGCTGGGCTAAGCGGGCCTTAGATGAAGCATCTGTGGTAGAGGTGCAGGAGTTTCTCCGGCATCAAGGGAGAGCCACCTTCTTCCGCGAGGCATTTGTGGCACATCTTTGGGTGAGCCTTTGCCCCATTATCATTTTCCTCTTTGTTTTGTTTGTTTTATTTTGCTTTTTAACATTGACACTCCGTTCAGGCACTGAACTCTCTGATCGTCATGAGGGAACTTTGGACCCTGAGTGATGCTGCTCTCGACCAGTCGCGGGAGGAGATGCTATCACTCCAGGCTAGGGCAGAAAAGGCAGAGATGGCCTTGGAGGATACCCGGGCCACCTTAAAGAACGAAGTCAAAGCCATTCGGCTGAAAGCTGAGAAGGCAGAGTACACGCTGGAAGTTGCCCAGTGTCGTGCAGCCAACGAGCTGGACAACGCTCAGGCGGCCGAGGAGAAGCAAAGGATGGCCGAGGAGAGGCTGGAGGTAGTGGAATCAGAAATGTGCATTTTGAAGACTCGATTGGATTCCGCCTCCATTAAAATAGACGCAGCCAAAGAGGTCGCCCGCCAGTCCGACGCCAAGATTGTTGATTTGGAGGCGGCGGTGACTGAGGCCAAGAGGGAGGCCGTCAAGGCTAATAAAAAGGTCATGGAGGCTAAGCGGAAAACCCTCGAGGCGGAGAAAGAGCCTTAGAGGCCATAGAGGATTTCAGGAAGTCTAAAGCCTTTAATAAGGAGCTAGCCGAATCGACGGCATTGCTTATGAGGCCGGCTTCCAAGACTGCAAGGAAAAAATCCAAGAACTCTACGACCTCGAGGATATTGAAGGGTTGGAGCCAGATGAAGTCCCTGAAGATGATGACCCGGCCCCAAGTGACCCTAAGTCTTTTTTTTTTCTCCAAGCCCGACTCAGATCGGCAATTTTGTAAACTTTTTGCCATCAAGGAATATCTTACTTCTCAACACGTGCCTTTGGTCATAATTAGCTCTGGCTATGTGAGTTGTTGCGAATCACCAACCAACATGATTCCTTCTATTAGGAAACCGATGCGGGATTAATTTCGGTTATAGAGGCGACATTTGAGAATGGTAGGTAGTACAAGACCCTGCTCGTGTAGGCGCGAGTCGTAGAGCACTTACTGTCTTGTTAGATATGTCGCGTAGAATGGGATTGTGTACGCCGAAACGTTGTCCCCAATTGCCGATGCGGGGAGCCGGTCTTTGGTGCTGACGCAGGGAGCCGGTCCTAATTGCTGACGTGAAGAGCTGGTCTTAATTGCTGATGCGGAGAGCCGGTCTTTAGTGCTGACGTGGAGAGCCGGTCTTTAGCGCCGACGCGGAGAGCCGGTCTTTAGTGCCGACGCAGGGCCGGTCTTTGTTGCCGACGCGGGCCAGTCTTTAGTGCCGACGCGGAGACGGTCTTTAGTGCCGACGTAGGGCCGGTCTTGTTGCCGACGCGGGGCCGGTCTTTAGTGCCGACGTGAGAGCCGATCTTTAGTGCCAACGCGGAGAGCCGGTCTTTAGTACTGATGTGGGCCGGTCTTTGTTGCCGACGCGGGGCCGGTCTTTAGTGCCGATGCGGGGCCGGTCTTTAGTTGCTGATGCGGGGCCGGTCTTTGGTGCCGACGCAGGGCCGGTCTTTAGTGATGATGCGAGGCTGGTCTTTGTTGCCATGCGGGGCCGGTCTTTAGTGCCGACGCGGAGAGCCGGTCTTTAGTGCCGACGCGGGGTCGGTCTTTAGTGCCAATGTGGAGAGCCGTTATTTGTTGCCGACACGGAGCCGATGTTTGTTGGCGAACATACTCACTCAAAAATAACGCGAACATTTCGAACAGCAATCTATCAAGTAGATTCAAATTAATGAAGATAACACATTATTGATAATACCGGCGTAAATTATCGGTGTTTCAGGTGCGAGGAAGCGGTTTCCCGTCTAGCTCTTCAACTTTGTATGCCCCGTGGTGAAGTACCTCCTTGACACGGTATGGTCCTTCCATTTCGGTGCCAGCTTGCCCCCCTCTGTTGGCTTTGATACTTCAGCTCTTCGTAGGACGAGATCTCCGGAGTGGAACATTTTGGATCGTACTCGAGCATTATAGTATTTGGCTGCTCACTGACGGAAAGCCGCCATGCGAAGCTGTGCTTGGTCTCGCAATTCTTCCACTAAATCTAGATCGGCTCGCAGCTGGTTTGAGTTGCTTTCTTCGTGGTATAATTCTATCCGGGGACTAGGAACTCCTATCTCCACCGGAATGACTGCTTCGGTCCCAAAGACCAGACTGAAAGGAGTTTTCCTGGTAGGGGCTCTGGCGTCGTGTGGTAGGCCCACAGTACACTGGGGAGTTCCTCCACCCAGCGTCCTTTGCAGCCATCTAGCCGAGCCCTAAGCCCTTGGAGGATGATGCGATTGGTCACCTCGGCTGCGCCGTTGTTCTGGGGGTGCCCCACGGAGGTAAATCGATGATGGATGCCCAGGCCAATGCAGAATTCCTGGAAGGCCGTGTTGTCAAACTGTCGGCCGTTGTCAGTAACGAGAGTGTGTGGTAGCTCGAACCGGCACACCACAGAATTCCAGAAGAAAGACCTTATTTTTTCCTCGGTGATCTTAGCGAGAGCCTCTGCCTCGATCCACTTGGTGAAATGGTCAACTGCCACCACTAGGAACTTGCGTTGTCCGGAGGCTGAAGGGAATGGTCCCAGGATGTCCATGCCCCACTGGGCGAAGGGCTAGGGTGCGGCCAGGGGGGTCAGCTGGGACGCCGGTTGATGTTGAATGTTAGCATGGCGCTGGCAGCTGTCATACCTTTTAACAAGTTCGGACGCATCCTCCTTCATTGTCAGCCATTAATACCCCTGCCGTAGGGCTTTATATGCGAGAGCTCTGCCCCCCAGATAGCTTCCACATATACCTTCATATATCTCTCGCAGGATATAATCCACTTCGATGGGGCCAACACATCTGAGAACTGGGTATGAGAACGACCTCTGATATAGTTTCCCCTCCATTACAAAAAACTTCGAGGCCCTCCTTTTGAGTTTCTTGGCCTCGGCTAGGTCTTCTGGAAGGGTACCATCGGCAAAGTATCGGACATACGCGTCCATCCAGGAAGGCTCCTGCCCGACTGGTAGAGTTTCTCTTGTTGCATTAATACTCGGGGCCTCCAAGTGTTCTACATAAGCTCTTCCCAACATTCCATCAGCTGAGATGGCAAGATGGGATAAGGCGTCGGCTCTAGCATTCTCCTATCGAGGGATGTAGCTGACGCTAAAGTAAGCTAAGGGAGAAGCTAGTGATTGCACCATACTTAAGTAGCGGGACATGATGGGATCCCTTGCTTCATATTCCCCTGCGATTTGGCCAGCGACCAATTGGGAGTCAGTGAACGCCCTAAGGCGTTTTACCCCAAGCTCTCGGGCTAATCTTATTCCAGACAACAGAGCTTCATATTCCGCCTGATTGTTGGTGGCTGGAAAGAGGAAGCGAAGTGCACACTCGGTTATAATTCCATCCGAGTTGGCCAGGATGAGGCCTGCTCCGCTCCCTTGAGAATTCGATACCTCGTCTACATGAAGAACCCATTCATCACCATTGGTTCCGAGAGGCGGGGAGCTCATAGAAGGTTCTTCGGGTTACTCCTCTCCCCAAGTGCATTTGAACAAAAAATCCGCCAAGACTTGAGATTTCATGGCCGACCGAGGGTGGAAAGATAGATCAAATTCTCCCAACTTAAGCGCCCACCTTGCCAATCGGCCGAAGTATATGGGCGAGCGAGAACTGTCTTTAAAGGTTGGTCTGTGATCACCGCGATCGGGTGGTCCTGGAAGTATGGCCGCAGACGCTGGGTAGACACAATCAATGCGAAGATAATCTTCTCAATCTCGAGTACCTGGTCTCTGCATCGTGGAGCACCTTGCTTGTGTAATACACCAGCTTCTGCATGCCATTGGTATCCACGCGGACCAGCACAGAACTAACGGCTTCGGGAGAGGCCGCGAGGTATAGAATGAGTTCTTCTCCACCTGTTGGCTTGGATAGCAGCGGCGGGGTAGATAAGAATTCCTTTAGCCCCTCGAACGCCTCTTGACATTCTTTCGTCCATTCGAATCCATTGACCTTGCGGAGCACCTTAAAGAAGGTAGGCATTTTTCAGCAGACTTGGACAGGAAGCGACTTAAGGCGGCCACCCTTCCCGTCAGGCGTTGTATTTTCTTCTTGTTGGCGGGAGGCCTCATGTCCAAGATGGCTTGAACTTTGTCTGGGTTTGCCTCGATCCCCCACCGGATTACCATGAAACCCAAGAACTTTCTGGCTGTCACCCCAAATGCACACTTGCGTGGGTTCAGCTTCATCTGGTACCAACGAAGGTTGTCAAAAGTCTCCGTTAAGTCAGCGATATGGTCGGTGGCATGGACGCTCTTTGTTAACATGTCATCCACGTACACTTCCATGTTGCATCCTATTTGGCCTTCGAAGACTCTGTTCATCAGCCTTTGGTAGGTGGCTCCCACGTTCTTTAGCCCAAAAGGCATTACCTGTAGTAGTACAACCCCTTCTCAGTTATGAAGGAGGTAGCTTCTTCATCTGCCTGATTCATCCTGATCTGGTTGTACCTAGAGAAAGCATCCATGAAGCTAAGGACCTCATGACCGGATGTAGCGTCTACCAGTTGATCGATTCGGGGCAGGGGAAAGCTGTCCTTAGGGCATGCTTTGTTGTGATCGGTGAAATCCATGCACATTCTCTAGCTCCCATTGGTCTTACGGACCATCACCACGTTGGCCAACCATTCGGGGTAATGAACTTCCCGAATATGGCCTGCAGCCGTTAACTTGCGAACTTTCTCGTCGATAGCTTTCTATCTATCTGGAGCGAAGTTTCTTTTCTTCTGTCGGACCGGCCGACACTCTGGCCTGAGGTTGAGCCGATGGGTGATCACTTCCTCGGGGATGCCCGGCATGTCTGAGGACGACCATGCAAAGACGTCGGTGTTGGAACGCAGGAAAGTGAGAAGTCGATCACGTGCCTCTTCTAGAAGCAACGCCCCCACCTGGACAGTTCTTGCCGGGTTATCCCCCAAGGGAAGGGATAGGAGGTGTTCGGCTGGTTCTCCCCTACTTCCCAGCTCCCGGGGATCAAGCGGCTCAGGGGCTATTGCCGATGCCGCTTCCAGTGGGCTGGGAGACAAGTGATAGCAAAGCGGTGGCGGGCTTTGCTCCCTTTCATCTCTCCGACTCCTTCGTCGGTGGGGAATCTTACCAATAATCTCTTAGTGGAGATCACGACATCTAGCAAATTCAATCATGGTCTCCCCAATATAGCGTTATAAGCCAGCGGGACCCGGACCACCAGGAAATTTATGACCATGGTGCTTTGATATGGAGGGGTTCCAGTCGTGACTGGAAGGGCGATCTCTCCCTCAATGCTCACCGAGTCTCCAATGAAGCCCATTAAGGCGCGGATGGGTCAGAGGGAAGACTTCGACAGATTCATCCGAACAAAAGCCTCGTAGCTCAAAACATCCACTGAACTCCCACTATCAACTAAAATTCTTTTTACAGGATATTTGGCTATAGTCATGGACATAACGACGCTGTCATCATGCTTATTAACTACCCCATCTAAATCCTTTCCAAAGAAAGGAATTACAGAATCTATTTCCTCTCGCTGTCTTTTTAAACCACCACCTGCCCTCTAGGAAATCATAGCTATGGTCTTCTCCATTGGAGCATTGTCCACGCTGGCCTAAAGTGTCGGAGGCACCGATGGACCTAGAGTGGGAAGGTTTCCCCTTCGAACGAATTTGCCCAAGTGACCCTGCTAACCAGCTCCTCAATGGCCTTCTTCATATGGTGGCAGTCCTCGATGTCATGACCATAGTCTTGGTGGTACTGGCAGTAAAACTCTTTATTGTGGGGGGTCCCAGATTTCAAGGGAGCCGGACGCTTGAAATAAGGTTCCTTCTCGATCTCTAGTAGGATGTGAGATATAGGAGCCATGAGGGGAGTGAATTGCTCCTTAGGAATAAGCGTCTGTGGTCGGCGATCTGGGCGGTGAGGAGGCTCAAGAATCCGGGTCGTGCTCTGGCATGCTCAGTAGGCGGCGGTTTCTTACTGGTGTTCTTGTCGGCTTCCCTCTTGGAAGAATTCACCTTGTTGGCACGGATGTATTTCTGTGCTCGACTCAGAAGCTCAACATAAGAACTCGGAGGCTTCTTTTCCAGGGAATAGGTAAACCTAGAGGGACAAAGTCCTCGTTTTAATGCCAAAGTGGCTACAGAATCATCCAGGTTGTATACCTCCAATGCTGCTTCCTTAAACCGAGCGACAAAGTCCTTCAAGGTCTCGCCACTCCTCTTCTGGATAGCGAATAGGCTATCAGCCACTCGTGGGATCTTCCGGTACGCATCAAAGTAGGCCAGGAAAGATCGCTTGAGTTGCCAGAACGAATTGATGCTACGTGGAGGCAGGCAGGAATACTATGCACGTGCTTCCTTGCAAAGGGTGGCTGGGAAGGCGACACATAATAGGGAGTCTGTCGCTCCCTGGACCTGCATGAGGACCTTGTAGCTCTCCAGGTGGTCCAGTGGGTCCGTTGTGCCATCGTACGGGTCCAATTAGGGGAGACGGAAATAAGGCGAGACCGGTTCCTCCATGATGCGCCGGAAAAGTGGGGGGCGATGCTCATAATCCGTCCCATGAGGGTTAGCGATCCGGCGACTAAGCTCCTCCAACCGTCGATGATACTCATCGAGCCATTGCTCGGTCCGACGGGTAGTCTTCCTGAGGGTTCCATCTTGAGATGAATCGGAAGAGGAAGTCGAAGAAGATCGCCAGCGTAGGGAGCTCACCCATTTGGATTCTTTCTCGTCTGGCCAATGGTGGGAACGACCGGGGTGATGGGAGGGGGACCGCCGTCGCTTTGAGGCCTCTCGGCGACGAGGTTCAGGGGGTGAGTGACGGGAGACCTCGGGTGGGGTCCCGCCTTGGTGAGACTGGATTGTCCCCCGCACCCCTTCACCAGGCGCAGGGGGTTAAGGTGCAGCGGCCAAGCAGTGTTCTTGCAGTCCCCATACCATTGTCATCAGGTCCTGGACCTGGTGAGCTAGAACTTCAAGCCGGTCATGCTGGCTTATCTGTGCAGGGGGCGGAACACGGAGGTTGGCCTCCGATTGCTCAGCCCGTGGAATGCGCTCCATGTCGTGACTGGAGGAAGCCTCCTGTGCTCGTGTGGTCACCATCGTCTCCCTTGCAGAATTGGTGGGGTCACAGGGAGAACCTTCGCCTTCCTCCCGTGTGAACGCCCCTTCCTGACGTGCTAATCTGATGCATACAAATCAACCGTGATGAGCGACGGGCATGCTGAGATTTGTCATGGGCTTCCAAATGGGATGAAGAGGTCGTCTTCCTTCTTTGAAAACCTGCAAGAAGTCCCCGGCCGGTGTTCCCGGCGAGGACCCTCCGACGCTCAAGTTAGTAAACTTGTCGCTCAGTTTTGTAGTGAGAGATAGGTTGAGAGATAGAGCGAGAGAGAGAGAGAGATCCCCTTTTCTGTTGAGTTCGAGGACCTTTTATACCTGTCTAGGAGGTTCCCTTCTTTTTCGTCATCCTTTGAAACGCCGAATCTTATTCGTTGGGATAAACTCCTTCGAACGGCAAGTGGTTAAGCCATTGCCGGATGAGGGCCGCTTGTAGCGGTAACTGCTGGGCGTGCTAACACTTGCCCATGATTTCAGTGAGCGAGGTATGTGGCAACAGACCTCGAATCTCGGGATCTGTTACCTGAGGAGTGTCGTTGTGTATGCGAGAAAGGCACTAAGTTAGGGTCGGGGCCGTCGCTGGAGGCCGAAGCCAGAGGCCAGCTGTAGACCGGAGCTGGAGGCCGGAGCCAAAGGCCGTCGCTGGAAGCCGAAGCCAAAGGCTGGAGCCAAAGGCCATCGCTGAAGGCCGGAGCCAAAGGCCGTCGCTGGAGGCCGGAGCCAAGATTCCATTTCTTGGTTTTGCTGTCACATCACTATTTTCAAAAATCGTGTAAAGATTATAATACCACCCAGAGGGGACGGTCAGCCGTATCAGATGGAAATTTTCCCTGAAAGCATATTCTTCTCAAGCAAAGCAAAGACTGTTTGAAAAATGACAAGTCCAACCTAGCATATTCAGCACTTTCTTCTCCATGTTTTCTCCTCCATGGTTTCAAATTATGAGAGACGTAACCATTATTTCCTAGATTACTACTGCTTACCTGAAGTTTGTTCTCGTGTCCTACTCAAATGAAATGTCTACTCGTGACTCTTGGCTAGACTCTCTAGAGTCCTCTAAATCCAGAAATTTGTAGTTAAGTATTGTAGAAGAAAATGAAAATGTTGTTACCATGCCTTACTGGATCACTAGTTGTTTCCCCTGGATGGATGTCAGCCAATTTTAAAGATCTTCCAGCCTTTCCATGCATAACCTTTGGATGTGCACACCACATATGATAATTGGCTGCGCTCATGTGCGGAGCATGCCAAGAATAATTTTATCATTTTATGCATCACACAAGCGGTCTGCATGCATACCCGGTTTGGAAGAACTTTTCCTTAAGGTAGTGTTTGAAATAGAGGATAAGAGTGAATATTCGAAGGATATCCTCTCTTATTCTCAAAAGTCATAACTATAAGGGATAGCTAGGAATAAAGTTAACCAAAGGGATAATCCATGGTTAATCATGGGATATCCCCTCAATTTATTCCTTAGAAAATGCAGGAATAGCTGGTTATCCCTCCAAAGTAAAAAAAAAAGTTATCCTATGAATTTATTTTTTTCATTTGATATGATCAATGTGATAGCCAAGGGATATCCCTAGGGATAGCCAGGGAACAAACTCTATCCTATACACTTATCCATGAATAATATTTTTTCTATCAAACACTACCTAAAAGAGAGATATTTAGGATCATTGGGAGCCCACAAGTTTTAGGCTTGGAGGGTTGGTTTGGAAATAATTATATCGTTGCTCATTTATGACTAAATACTCTTACACTAGCGTAGAAATTCAATGTCATCAGTGGATACAACATGCATTATACCATAATTCTTTATAATAATTTTATTTATTTTCATAACTTTTCTATCTACTATCACAAGCAGATGTTTATCGATTTAAATTAATAATTTATATATTTAAAATATATAGTAGTTTATAGAATAAATATTTAGTGCCATCTTAATAGAGTTAGTGTTTACTTTTATTATATTTGTATTTATTTATTATATATTTTATATTTTATTATATTTTTTTTAAACAATTATAGTAGTGGTTATTGGGTGATTTTTTTTTTTTTTTCCTTTGAGTTTTGTTAGGATCTAATAGTAGCTTGATTATATATATACACACATGCACGTATGAAAGCCTACATGTAAGACACAACGAGACATCCTAATAATTAAAATTTTCTTATCAAACTTTTTTCCCTCACATATACATTTCCTTCTCCTTCCTTCATATTGTTTTTTAATCATAAAACTAAAATTTAAATCATTCTTCTAATATTTATTTATTATTTTATTTATATAAATTTTTTACTAAATAAAATAATGAGTTTAAAACTTAATATTTATTTATTACTTATTTATATATTTTTATTTTTAAAGAGAAAATAAAAAATATAGCACATGCTATATTATACTCATGAATCCCAAGAAATAAGGTTAGCATATATGATTGAAATGATACTTAGATGATCAGATAGTTGTTTGTGGAACCAAAATCATCATTGAAGTAGCATATATCATCATTTTGGATATTAAATATATTTTTATCCTTCTCGGTACATTGCAAAAATTTTTTAGAAAATAAACATTCTGTCTCCCCCAAAACCTCCTGGCATGATTTTTTCTGAATCGCAAGGACAAGAGTGGCATTTTAATCCTAAATAAACCATCCATCTATCATGTTTGGCCAAAGAAGGAAAAAAAAAAAAGGAAACATATTGTATGCACGCCCAATCCAAAAGATTTTCAGGTAGATTTTGTAATTTATAAAATTGAATAAGATCAAGACAATGAAAGCATTGGGATTATTATCATGAACCCAACCGACATAATGCAGCAATACCGGACAAAGAATATAATCAAATGGTACAAATTGAAACGTAAGAAAAAGGACAAATTAGAAATTACATAAAAATTTCTTTTAATTGATTCTTTTTATGTTGCAAACATCCAATGTAGTCCTTTTAATTATTGTTATTATTCTTATTTTATGCATTGCACATTACATATGGTATCAGATCAGAAATAAGATCTCATAAGCAAACATTTTAATTTTATTCAGAGTTCACTTTACTGCAAGAAATGCTTTATAAATCTGTATCAAACAGAGCAATTGATAAGCCATGTGATAATGGTCCGGATATGCTTTAAAAAAAAGAAATAATAATGTTATGGATGCGAATTAGGCGGATTGTCTAGCATGTAAATAGCTCCAAATCCACGTCAAATGAACCGCGTAAGCGCACGATGCTCCCTCTTACAAGAGAAGATAAATAAATAAATAAATAAAAGCAAAGGCGTTCTCAAGGCCAAAATCAAGATGGTGGAGATGAAAGCCATCATCTCGCCGGGCACGATGTAAAATCTTAGGTAGTGTTTGATAGAAAAAATATTATTTATGAATAAATGTACGGGATAGAGTTTGTTCCCTGGCTATCCCTAGAGATATCCCTTGATTATGATCATATCAAATGCACAAAAGTAAATCCATAGGATAACTTTTTTTTACTTTTTATTTGAAGGGATAACCAGCTATTCCTGCATTCTCTAGGGAATAAATTGAGGGATATCCCATGGTTAACCATGGTTAACCATGGATTATCCCTTTAGGTAGTGTTTGATAGGAAAAATGTTATCCATGGATAAGTGTACGGGATAGAATTTATCCCCTGGCTATCCCTAGGGATATCCCTTGGCTATCCCATTGATCATATCAAATGCAAAAAGGTAAATCCATGGGATAACCTTTTTTTACTCTTATTGGAGGGATAACAAGCTATTCCTACATTCTCTAGGGAATAAATTGAGGGGATATCCCATGGTTAACCATGGTTAACCATGGATTATCCCTTGATTAACTTTATTCCCTGCTATCCCTTATAGTTATGGCTTTTGGGAATAAAAGGGGATATCCAGAGGATATCCCCTCTTATCCCCTATTTCAAACACTATCTTAGTTAACTTTATTCCCAGCTATCCCTTAGGTAGTGTTGATAGGAAAAATATTATCCATGGATAAGTGTACGGGATAGAGTTTATCCCCTGACTATCTCTAGGGATATCCCTTGGCTATCCCATTGATCATATCAAATGCAAAAGGTAAATCCATAGGATAACCTTTTTTTACTCTTATTTGGAGGGATAACCAACTATTCCTGCATTCTTTAGGAAATAAATTGAGGGGATATCCCATGGTTAACCATGGTTAACCATGGATTATCCCTTTGGTTAACTTTATTCTCTGCTATCCCTTATAGTTATGGCTTTTGGGAATAAGAAGGGATATCCAGGGGATATCCCCTCTTATCCCCTATTTCAAACACAACCTTATTTGAGAAATTTAAGATGAAACCAAAAGATAAAAATGATGATACAATAGACTTAAGCTAATTATAGATATAAAACTCTAGAATTTATAAATTTGAAATATATTGATAATCTTAAAATCATGAATACCTATGCATATATATATAAAATAAGTCATACCGAATTCATTACAAGATCCATAACTTGCATGACTAAATTAAGCTTTTGTATGTATGTGATATTTATAAGGTTAAGAGCAGGGGCCTTCCTTTGTTACAATCAACTTAATGCTGTTAGACATTTTATTAATTGTAACAAATTTTGATTTTTTTTTCTTTGGAAACAAGAAAATTTCTAACTCACCTCCTTATTTAAATCTAATTTAAGATTGAAAGAAGTTATGAGCTGCACTTCATGTTCTTCTTTTGTCAAGCCAGATAGCTAGTTTTTCCTAAAGTAGGTTTGTAAGTGGGCTCAAATTGCTTAGTTCAAGCCGGGCCATGGAATAAGTTTGAACCCATTTGAGTTAGGTTTTTGGGCTTAAAATTAGAGCCCAAAAAAAATCGGATCGTTGCTTAGCCTACCCTGAACCCGATCCCACCCTGAGCTTGAAGTAGGCTCAAAGCACTAACTTTTAGTCGGGCCCAAATCTAATCCAAATGTAATCCAAAAGCTTTAAAATGTGGTAGGTCTTTTAAATTTTATATTAAATTTTTTATCAATTAAGTGAGAATAGTTCTCTATAGCATAGTATATTTTTTAAAGTAATTGGCTATAATTATTTTAAATTTTGATTATTTTTGTGTAAATGTTTAAGACCTAAAAATTGACTTCATCGGTTTAATTTTTGACTTAACTGAACTGTGGATTTGGTCCAATTGGATTTCGAGCTGAGCTTAATTTCTGAAATATTTTGAGCCTAAGCCCAAGCTCTACCCAAAGCCCAAAAAAAGTTTTAGAATAAATTTGGGCTAGCGCGCGGCTCGACTTGATCAAACCTACTTTAGCTCTACTACAAAGTGTTGCAGTTGTAGTCCTTCTTGTAAACTTTAAAGATAGTCTAAAGCCCCTTACTAGGGATTTCCTCGATGTTGAAGTATAGCTAAACTTCAGGAATATTAGATCTAACCCTAAGCTTGGTGGTCAATGTGACACCAATGGCATAAGTGGGCTTAGGGACACTAGCTCTAGTCTATGTCCGATATGTCTCGTACTCCATTATACCGATGTTGAGGTCAAAAAAGTGAGGGTCATGAGGTAGGTGAGAGTTGCTAGCATTAAACATTATTGATTGCAAAGGATAGAAGTAGAACTAGAGAGATATTAGGATAACTAGCTAAACACTAGAAAGAACTTAGGAGGATTAGAAGAGTTTATAGGAAAATTAAAAAAAGGCTTAAAAGAGAGTTTGTAGAACTTGCTATTTGGTGTGGGATAAGGAAAAAGGATTAGAGGCTATTTATATAGGTTGAAAGGCTTTCAAATAATTCAAATAATTTACTAGCAGTTTAAAGCTATTGGAAAGGATACATAAGTTTTTTTTTTTTTTGCGCAAAAGACTAAATACTTTGAAAATTAACCATTTAAGGTAGTTGGAAAGTTTAAAATGAGAATTAAATGAAATATCCTCAAACTAGTTGTTTTATAGTTATTTTGTGCATGGGGGGAGGGAGGGGGTAAAACTAAAAAAATAGTCCAATTAGGCAAGCTAGGCATACATCTAATGGCTATGCCTAACATGCCAGCTCGACTAGCCCAAAGTGTCAAGGCCCGATGAGCCTAAAAGGTAGGCACCTTATGCCTTATAGGTTGGTACGCAAGCCACAAGTTATGCTAGTTTAGTGGTGTAGAAAGTCTTATGCACATGGTGTGGTAGCTGCACCACGTCTGATGATTGGTGTACGGTGCATGTGCATGCGCACTAAAAGCGAAAAAGATATTTTTGCCTTTGGCACACGTCTGCACATGCATGATGCGCTAATCATCAGGCACGGTATGTGTAATCTGCACCACATCCAATACATAAAGATTTTTTCTAGTAGTGTGTTGTACCAACTTTGATGAGCTATCATGCGCCTGTGTAGCCCATGAGCTTGGAGACGGTTTCACATGACCCAATAGGTGGGTTGTGCCAAGCTCATCATATCGTTTGACATTTCTAAGCGATCCATGCCCATCTCTTTACACAAATGAAGGAATAAAAATAGAAATCTAAGATACGTAAGATATTAAAAAGCAAAATCTTTATATTATTATATACTAATATTAATATGATATATTAGTTTATTTGTTTATTTAGTCCTGGATAGAGCCGCTTGGGACCGATGCATACATCCGTGAGATGAAACTGGAGAATAATTTCTTTCGGACCCTTTCCTATTCGATGGTCTGGCATGGTCAAATGAGCCGAACCTAATTTGCAGGCCTGAGAATATATAAAGTGTAGACCTCTGGATGCATCTTTATATCCGGATTTAGTTTCATAGGAATTTTATGTGAATCTCCGCATCTTAGTGCATTATCGAGGACAAACTTACAAGAATTTCACATGCTTATCCGTACATGTACATTTGTATAGTTTTAACGGATTAAGTGGAGTGCTTCAAGAATATTATATGATCGGTGTATTTCATTAAAATTTTAAAAAAAATTCTATAAAATCACTATTAGGCCAACTATGCTATATAAAATAGAGTGTTAGGCATACTGAAAATTAATTACGGTAGTTTGAACATATACAACGAAAACCTTTAAATGCTTCAATTAGAAAGAGTGATATTTTAACAATCCATGGTTAGGATAGAGATAGAGGTAGACCTAAACTAACATGGATAAAAATAATTAAAAATATATATAATTATTTATAATTTGAATGTCGACTTTATCTTAAATAGAGCAGAGTGGAAGAAGCATATTCATGTAGCCGACCCTATGTAGTTGGAAAAAAGCTTAGATGAGTTGAATTGAGTTGAGTTGAGTATATAGTTTTTACAATAAAAAAATTTAGAAAATCCCGCTCTTGAACTCAGAAATACGCAATTAGTGCACCAAGAATGGGAGAGTCGGCTGCGATTACACAAGGATCATTTCAAAAGTTGTCGATCCGATTCAAATTTTTTCGGCATCCACATCGGGTGCTCACCTGCACGGTTTTATACAGCGGGTAAATTGCCCCTACGCCTCCACCCTTTCACCTAATGCGAGCTTTTACCACGGTATGTCATTTGCCGAGCCCTAGAGCAAGAATCCGACTTGTAAATCGTAATTCTAGCATCCAATTTCTAAACCTTATAAGTTGCGTTTGGTGCATCGCCAAGCAATTTTGAATGATAATATGGATTCACTACAAGAATATTTGGTTTTAGTGTTGCCAATTAGCTATGCCAAAAATTTCGTCACTAAATAGCGATGCAACATTGACACAAAAATTTAGCGATAATTTAGTGACTAATTAGCGATGACTAGTATTAGCGATGCAAATTTTATCACTAACTAATCGCTAACTAACGACCGAAATATCAGCATTGGTAATTAGCAACGCCACAATGTCGTCGCTAATTAGCAACGCACGATGCACACGAGCATTGCTAATTAGCAATGCGAGCACACCATATTAGTGAATACTCTGCCACATCGCTACTTAGCGACGCTCAGCGGCGCATCATTGGCGCATGCATGGTGCATGCATGTCTGAGCAATGTACGCACGCCGGTTTAGCGACGTGGTGCACATCGCTAATAGCAACAAGCGCGCCACATCACTAAACTGGCATGCACACTCAGCCGCTCATGACCGCATGGGCCCGCCCGCTGCTCTCGTGCTCTCCGGTGCAATCGTGCAAGGGCACTCGTTCGGGTAGCTGTGCGATGGGCATGCTAGCGATGGCGCAGTCGCATCGCTGCACGCCAGACTTTTGGCATGAGTTGTTAGTTTGTGATACAACATTTGACACTAAGCTAGTCATGGGTAACCAACAAAGGTTATCTTCAATGTGGAGACATCTAGTTCCAGTGAGAGAGCTTTTATAGACTAGTCATTGAAGCTTTACTCCAACGAACTTGAGGATCTATAGATGCAGCCCAAGTTAAATTATAGTCATATTTTTTCATATTGTTTCACAAACCTATCCTCTATATTATTTATATGTTTTATTTCCAATGATTGAAGAAGTTATCAGCTTTTTACCATCAAGTGTTGCATGACTTAAAAAATATTCAAATAGACTTGGGATGTATGGGACCTTATAGAAGCATCGTCATCGATCACTTACGCAAGAAAATTATCTTACTTTTAAAGTAGCGCTCAGGATGCTTCTAGTCTAAGCAAGCCTATTTTTCTAATTTATTTCTTAAAAACTTAAAAATAATTTATTAAAACTAATCTAGCTTAAATGCATGAGATCTCCCCCTGATCTCCCTCTGATCTCGAATCAAAAACCTTAAATGCATGAGATTGGCGACAGGTCATTGGGATACGGACAGGCCTGGTAAATCCCCTCCGAAAACAATGACATCCAATGGCGATCGATTGCTTGTCACGTACACTAAAAAACCTGCGTTAGAAAAGACCAATGGAGTAAATGCCCCTAACAAAGGCAAAATACTCTCAAATAAAGCCACTTCGTGTTCCTCGGCTGAGAGCATGCCCATTTCCACTTCGGGTAAGCCGAACTATCTAACCTCGGCTCTAACCAGGATACCCCTGCAATTCTCGACCATTTTAAGTCAAGCTATCCGATACTTCGGCAGGGTAGATTCCCTTACCCGCTTCGAGCGGGACTGGAACTGTTGACCCAATTGAGGATTTTGATGATTAACAAAACTATTTGACTATAATATTTGAAGTTACTAATGATTTTGATTAAGTTTTTCAGCTTATAAGTCTATTTAATAATCAAAATCAAGAGTCAAATCAAGTTCTGGTTCGAATCTAATGTCAAGGTAAGATTGCAGACATTAGAGTCGACACATGGAATCGCAGAGTCGACTCCGAAAACGGCACGGACTTAGAGTCGACTCCGGGACTGTTAGAGCCGACTCCAACAGAAAAGACAGAACGATGGTTTTTCAGGCCACGACTTAGAGTCGACTCCCAGACTGTTAGAGTCGACTCCAGAAGAATTTTGTGTCGACCCCAGAAAAGTCAGAGACGACTCCAGATCGAGGGATTAAAGATTTTCGAGTTAGAGCGACTCCAGAAAAGTTAGAGCCGACTCCAGAATGTCAGACACGGCTCCAGAACTGTCAGAACGACTCTAAACTTTATCTTTATCTTTTTTAATCCCAACGGCTATTGTTATTTATGGATCTAATCCTTCTTACACTTGTTTCTAACGGATAGTTTCAAACTATTTATGGATTAATCGGGATCTATAAGAAGAGGGTTTGCTTGCATCCGAAAAGAGAGAGACAAAAAGAAAAGAATAGAGAGAAATCTTGAGATCCATCAAAAATCAAAAGAAAAGAGGGAAAACTCGAAAGGAAAGATCATACTGATTCCCCAAAAGAAAGAGAGAGATTCCAAGCTTTTATTGTTCTATTTCGAAGAAATCTCAAGAAGAAGAAGCCCTAGTTTTCTGATCTTCTGAGTCTCAAGAGCACCTTGAAGGAAGATCCACTCAAAGGAAGAGAAGGAAGAAGCCACCAAGATCTGCGAATCAGGCTTTGATTCCTATCCTTTATTCTTGTTTCATTATTGTATATTTGCTCATAGGAGGAGCTGTTTATCTTGTAAAACAAATATTGTTTGCTGGGTCAATCTGGTGATTGATTCAGTTGAGGCTGTTAGCCTTGTGCAAGCATTAGCTTGTGGTGTTAGGTTTTGTGCTGGTGAGCCTTGAAAACCAGCTGGGTTCGTTGTGCACCCGAAAAATAACAAGTTCGAGTTGTGAGCTTGCAAAACAACTCTGCTGTAATCAGATTGATTATAGTGTGGACCCAAGAGATACTTGGGAGTGGACGTAGGTGTAGGTACACCGAACCACTATAAAATCTCATGTGTTTGCGTGATTGTCTCTTTATCTTTAACTCTCTATTTGTGCATTTTGTTTTAATTTGTGTGAATCTAAGTTTTTATTTCCGCTGGGGTTATTTTCAAAAGAGTTTAAATTTTTTGAAAAACCCAATTCACCCCCCTCTTGGGTTGCTATCTGGACCAACAATTGGTATCAGAGCTAGTGCTCATTTGATTTGATCTAACGATCAAGAGTCAAAGATCCACATGGCAACTCAAGCTGGTTCATCTTTTTCCGAAGGCCAATCTACTAATAGACCACCCTTGTTTAATGGTTCAAACTATGGTTATTGGAAGGCTAGAATGAAAATTTTCATTCAAGCACTTGACTATGATCTATGGAGTATTATAGTCAATGGACCACACACACCCACTGCTAGAGTTAATGGCATGGAGATTCCTAAACCGGAAACGGAATGGGATGAACATGATAAAAAATTGGCACAACTCAATGCCAAAGCAATGAATGTTTTATACTGCTCATTAGATGCAAATGAATTCAATCGCATATCTATTTGCATTTCTGCTAAGGAAATCTGGGATAGACTTGAGGTTACCCATGAGGGAACAAATCAAGTCAAGGAATCCAAGATTAACATGCTAGTTCATAAGTATGAATTGTTTAAAATGGATGCATGTGAATCTATTGCTGATATGTTTACAAGATTTACTGATATAGTTAATGGTTTAAAAAGTCTTGGTAAATCTTATGATAATTCTGATCTTGTGAGAAAGGTTTTGCGTTCCTTGCCTAGGACTTGGGAAGCTAAAGTGACTGCAATACAAGAGGCAAAGGATCTAAGTACCCTACCCCTAGAAGAATTATTGGGATCCTTGATGACTCATGAGCTTCAAATTAAGCAACATGTTGATGATGATGAGTCAAAGAAGAAGAGACTATGGCTCTTAAGATTTCTGAATATATGGAAGAGCCTCATGAATCTGAAGATGAAAGTGATGATGAGGACATGGCACTCATCACAAGGAAATTTAAAAGATTCATGAAGAAGAAGAAGTTTGAAAAGAAAAAGCCCTTTGCAAGAAAAGATGAGGACAAGGGCAAAGAAAAGAAGTTATTTGTTTTGAATGTAAAAAGCCGGGTCATTTTAAATCTGAATGCCCTCAACTAAAGAAAGGCACCGAAAATTCAAAAAGAAGGCAATGATGGCCACATGGAGTGATTCGGAAAGCTCAAGTTCCGAAGAGGAAGAAAAGAGTGAAATGGCCAATCTATGCTTCATGGCGGACAATGATGAGGTAAGTCCGAGTTTTCTTGATGATTTTACTTTCGATGAATTGCATAGTGCTTTTTATGAATTAATGGATGATTTTGCGAACTTAAGTTCAAAGAACAAAGATTTGAAAACTCAAATGCAAAAACTATCCTTAGAAAATGAAAAGCATGTTGTAGATAAAGAACTTTTGATAAAAGAAAATGAAAGTTTGAAAAATGAAGTTGATAGACTTAAGCCTATAGTTGATAAATTCACTCTAAGCTCTATCAAACTTAATATGATTTTGGATAATCAAAAAGTTATTTTTGATAAAGCTGGATTAGGATATAATCCACTTAAAAAGCAAAAATCTTTGAAGAATATTTTTATACATGCTGAAAAATCATCAAATATTACTTGTTTTAAATGTGGAAACAAAGGACATAAATCATATATGTGTAAATCTCCACATAATAAGAGAAAGATGATTTGGGTTCCCAAAGGAACAATATTTAATGCATCTAACCATGAAGGACCCAAGAAGGCTTGGGTACCTAAAATTAAGACATGAATATTTTGCAGGAGTGTCTTGCAGCCATCAGACTGAAAAGAAAATGGTACCTGGATAGTGGTTGCTCAAGACACATGACGGGTGACAAAGATCAATTCATCACCCTTGAATCAAAAAGAGGTGGAGTAGTTACTTTTGGTGATAATGGTCAAGGCCATATCATGGGTATTGGTAAGATTCAAATTACTCCATCTACTCATATTGATAATGTTTTATATGTCGATGGACTTAAACATAATTTGATAAGTATTAGCCAACTGTGTGACAAAGGTTTCAAGGTTTCCTTTGAAGCTTCTGTTTGCACTGTTACTAATCCCATTGATAACAGCATTATTCTTGTTGGTAAACGTTATGGCAATGTGTACTTAATTGATTTGAGTAATTTATCTCCAAGTAATCATTGCTTAGTTGCTAATAATGCTAAGATGAATGAGATTGGTTGGCTATGGCACCGTAGATTAGGTCATGCAAGCACACACCTAATTTCTAAATATTGAAAATGGACTAGTTAAAGGTATTCCTAGCTTAAATTTTGAAAATAATCGAATATGTGATGCATGTCAATTTGGAAAACAAACAAGAACTTCTTTCAAATCTAAGAATGTTGTTTCAACTACTAGGCCACTAGAGCTACTACACATGGACCTTTTTGGACCTACTAGAACCACAAGTCTAGGAGGAAAGAAATATGGTCTAGTGATAGTAGATGATTACTCTAGATTCACTTGGGTAATGTTTTTGGCTCACAAAGATGAGACTTTCTCAATATTCCTGAAATTTGTTAAGAAAGTCACTAATGAGAAAAACTACCATAGTGTCTATTAGAAGTGATCATGGAACTGAATTTGAAAATCACTTATTTAAAAAATTCTGTTTTGAAAAAGGCATACATCATAACTTTTCAGCACCTAGAACACCAACAAAATGGAGTTGTAGAAAGAAAGAATAGGACTTTAGAAGACATGGCCCGTACCATGCTATGTGAAAGCCAACTTCCAAAATATTTTTGGGCGGAAGCTATAAACACAGCATGTTACATCCTAAATAGAGCCCTGATTAGACCTATCCTTAAGAAGACTCCCTATGAATTATGGCACAATAGGAAACCAAATTTAAGTTATTTTCATGCATTTGGTTGTAAATGTTTTATTCATAACAATGGTAAGGATAATCTTGGGAAGTTTGATGCAAAGTCTGATGAAGGTATTTTCCTAGGATATTCTACATCTAGCAAAGCATATAGAGTATTTAATAAGAAAAGCTTAGTTGTAGAAGAATCCATTCATATAGTGTTTGATGAGTCTTTAGCATCAAGTTCAGATAAAATTGATGATGAGGAAGATACATCTTTGATTGAAAGAGATATTGAAAAATTAAATGTATCTTCAGATCAAGAACCTGAAGTTAAGGATGATGACTCACCTAAGGATGATGGTATTGATACTACTCAGAATGATAAAGATCTACCTAGAGATTGGAGATATGCTTATGGTCATCCTAAGGACCTAATCATAGGTGATCCATCTCAAGGTGTAAGGACTAGATCATCAATGAGAGATATCAATAATCATCTTGCATTTGTATCTCATATAGAACCTAAAACTATAGAGGAAGCTGAGAAAGATAGTTATTGGATGTTAGCAATGCAGGAAGAGTTAAACCAATTCACTAGGAACCAAGTTTGGACCCTAGTAGAAGACCTAAAAACCACCCTATAATAGGATCTAAATGGGTTTTTAGAAATAAATTGGATGAAAATGGATTGGTAATTAGAAATAAGGCTAGATTAGTTGCAAAAGGATATAATCAAGAAGAAGGTATAGATTTTGATGAAACTTTTGCACCTGTTGCTAGATTAGAAGCCATTAGGCTACTACTTGCATTTGCATGTCATATGAATTTCAACTTATTTCAAATGGATGTTAAAAGTGCATTTCTAAATGGTTTTATAAATGAGGAAGTTTATGTTGAACAACCTCCTGGTTTTGAAGATCATGAATTTCCAAACCACGTCTTCAAACTACACAAAGCACTTTATGGTTTAAAGCAAGCACCTAGAGCTTGGTATGATAGATTAAGTAAATTTTTAATTGAAAATGACTTTTCTAGAGGAAATGTTGATAAAACCTTGTTTTTGAAAAGAAAAGAAAAGGATTTATTAATTGTTCAAATTTACGTTGATGACATTATATTTGGTGCTACTAACAATCTCCTTTGTCAAGAATTTGCTAAGCTAATGCAGGGAGAATTCGAGATGAGCATGATGGGAGAACTAAACTTCTTCCTTGGACTTCAAATCAAACAAGAGAAAGCGGGGATTTTCATTAACCAAACAAAGTACACAAAGGAAATACTCAAGAAGTTTGGTATGGAATCTGCTAAACCTCTTGGTACGCCAATGAGTCCCTCATGCAAGCTGGACAAGGATGAAGAAGGTAAGAAAGTAGATCAGAAGCATTACAGAGGTATGATCGGATCACTTCTTTACCTAACTGCAAGTAGGCCAGATATCATGTTTTCTGTTTGCTTATGTGCAAGATATCAATCTAATCCTAAGGAATCACATTTATTTGCTGTTAAAAGAATCTTTAGATACTTAAATGGAACTAAAAATGTAGGATTATGGTATTCTAGAGACTCAACCTTAAAATTGATTGCTTATTCTGATTCTGACTATGCTGGTTGTAAATTAGATAGAAAGAGTACAAGTGGGGCATGCCAACTTTTAGGAAGTAACTTAATCTCTTGGTTTAGCAAGAAGCAAAATTCGGTTGCATTATCCACTGCTGAGGCAGAGTATGTTGCAGCTGGAAGTTGCTGTGCTCAAATCCTTTGGATTAAGCGACAACTTGAAGATTATGGTAT
The DNA here is from genome assembly GCA_900491605.1 of Calamus simplicifolius. NCBI lineage: Eukaryota > Viridiplantae > Streptophyta > Magnoliopsida > Arecales > Arecaceae > Calamus > Calamus simplicifolius. The sequence goes on from UESW01001403.1 coordinate 359,456, forward strand.
CACACTTGATAAAATTCCTATTAAATGTGATAATACTAGTGCTATTAATCTAACTAAGAATCCAATTCAACATTCAAGAACTAAACACATTGAAATTAGACATCACTTTATTAGAGAACATGTAACTAACAAAGATGTTTGTCTTGAATATGTTAATACTAATGATCAATTAGCTGATATTTTTACCAAACCTTTGAGTGAGGAAAGATTTTGTTATCTTAGAGGAGAATTAGGAGTTTGTGATCCTTTAGAATGATTTTCTGAAACTCTTAAGGACAACAACTATCTAGACTTCATTAATTTCTTGAAAATCCTCTATGTCCAATAAGGAAATTTATCTAGAAATTTGATTCATTGTTTCCCCAATTGTTAAGGAACACTTATCTAGAGTTTGATGATTAATTTGATTAGTTTCAGATCCTTGAAATTTGAATTTTTCTCTGAAACTGTTGTGGAGTCGACACCTGCAGTTTGTGGAGTCGACACCTTCATATTTTGATGTTCTGTCTGGGCAATTAGAGCCGACTCTGGCTTCTGTAGAGCCGACTCTAATTCGGCGCTGACAGATTCTCTGGTTCGGAGCCGACACCTCGTTTTCGGGAGTCGACTCTAAGTGGAACTAGGTCAAAATAAAAAGGGCGGAGTCGACCCCAAACGAAACCTATCGTCTCCTAAACCTTTTCAAAACCGTTCCAAACCGATTCCAATCCCTCCAAATCCTCAAATCTCTCATTACTCATTCCAATCGAATCCCATGGCTCCCAAAAGGCATGCTATCATTGGTGGTTCGACTGTTCCGATGAAGCGCCGTTCAAATCGGAGGCAACCTTCGTCATCTTCTTCATCTGCCACTCAAGATGACTCTCCACCCTCACCATCTTCTCCACGAGTTGACCAATTAGCGGGTAAGGCCATTACTACCGGAAGAAAAGTAGATTTTGACTTTTTTGCTTCGGAGGGCTTTGCTATTGGGCATTTGTTGAAGGAAATGGGATGGAAAAAGTCTGTTCTTTGGATGTCCCTACATACCCTGCCCTCGTGAGAGAATTTATAATGATTTATGTAGAGGAGAGGGAGGCTTAGTGAGTGTTGTAAGAGGAACTAAAGTAATTATCACAGCCGAGTCCTTGGAAATCTATTGGAGATGCCTACCATTGGTTTAGTTGAATATCAACATGAAGACAGAGGAGGTGCCCTATCAAGGATGTTAGGGAGAGAAGTTTCTGAGTTTGAAGAAATCTTGGCCAATCAACTTAATTTGGAACTCAGATTACTTCACAATATTTGTGGAAGAATTTTATTTCCTAAAATTGGAAGGTTTGAATATGTCTCGGAGCGAGACATCTTATTGATGGACTGTATTCTCACTGGAAGACCTGTTAATCTTGCCGGTATGATGATAGGTTATATGGCAGAAGCAGCAACTAAGAAAAGATCAACACTGCCGTATGGTATGATACTAACCTTAGTCTTTAGAAGCCAAGGTGTACTTATAATGGATAATGAGCCACTAAGAAAATTAAGGCATACAGATTACTATAGTGTCTCTACAATTCACCGGATGGGCTTCAGAAAAGAAAATGAAAATTGGATAAAAAGAGGACAAGAAACCAGAGCTGAAGAGGTTAGAGTTGAGGAGGTCAGAGGAGAGGATATTCCTGAACCATCTATTCCTGAACCATCTGCTGGACCTTCTTCTGACCTTCTTCTGCTGGACCATCTACTGCTGGACCCTCAATGGCTGGACCTAACTCTCACCCTCCACATCAGTCAGCTTGGCATCTGGAAGATTTTCTGAGGAGCAAATAGGTCAGCTCAGAGCTTTACTGGCTGAGTATGATAGTCAAAGGACAAATGATGTGTAGTTGAGAGAGGAGTTCAATCAGTTGAAGGATGAGATCAATTCAAGGCTTGACATGATTTCTTTTTCCATTAGCAATTCCGTAGAATCCTTTAGCACTGATCTTCATAAGATTTTTGAAAGGATGGAAGGCATTGCAGACGGTTCTGGAACTTATCTTCATGCTACCAGTCAACTAAAGAAAGATATCGACCTCGCCGTTTCTCAAATTGAAGCTTGTCTTGAAAGTTTTAAGAAGACTCAAAAAGATGATATTATGGAAATGATTGGACATTTAAAGAAAATTGTGTATAAGCATATTTGATTTTGATATCCTATCCTAGGTTGTATCTTAGGATCTCTTGCTTTCTTAGCATGTATCTAGGAATTACATACTTAAATATGTCACTTTTCTGAAACACATGTAATGAATCTTGCTTTGGAATACAATTACACTTTTATTTCAAATTTATCTATGATTGATTGATTGAATTTCAATGAATGAGTTTACTATCTTTATGATTAATTGAACCAACAACCCCACTCTGATAACCTCTTTTATTGTATTTAAAATTCATCTTATTGCTGATAACAAAAAAGGGGGAGAGATAATTGTATATGCATATAAGAGAAAGAGAAAGAAAATGAAGAACAATTTTGAGATGGGGAGAAAAATTTTGAGATTCTAATCAAAAATGATTCAATTGAATTCAGTTTATCTACATAGGGGGAGTTATTCAATGCAGGGGGAGCTTAATAATTTTTTCATATAAAAGTTAAATCATCTTGATTGATGTCATGTATTTTTTTTTTTTATTCATTGGCATCAAATTCTCTGTTAGAAAGTTCTAAAGCTTTAACAATGTCTATAATTCTTAATTCAAATAAATTTTTAATGCATATACTCAAAGTTTTTGTCATCATCAAAAAGGGGGAGATTGTTGACCCAATTGAGGATTTTGATGATTAACAAAACTATTTGAGTATAACATTTGAAGTTACTAATGATTTTGATTAAGTTTTTCAGATTATAAGTCGATTTGATAATCAAAATCAAGAGTCAAATCAAGTTCTGGTTCGAATCTAATGTCAAGGTAAGATTGCAGACATTAGAGTCGACACATGGAATCGCAGAGTTGACTCCGAAAACGGCACAGACTTAGAGTCGACTCCGGGACTGTTAGAGCCGACTCCAATAGAAAAGACAGAACGATGTTTTTCAGGCCACGACTTAGAGTCGACTCCCGGACTGTTAGAGTCGACTCCAAAAGAATTTTGTGTCGACCCCAGAAAAGTCAGAGACGACTCCAGATCGAGCGGATTAAATAATTTCGAGTTAGAGCCGACTCCAGAAAAGTTAGAGCCGACTCCAAATGTCAGACGCGACTCCAGAACTGTCAGAACGACTCTAAACTTTATCTTTATCTTTTTTAATCCCAACGGCTATTGCTATTTATGGATCTAATCCTTCTTACACTTATTTCTAACGGATAGTTTTAAACTATTTATGGATTAATCGGGATCTATAAGAAGAGGGTTTGCTGCATCCGAAAAGAAGAGATAAGAGAGACAAAAAGAAAAGAATAGAGAGAAATCTGTGAAATCCATCAGAAAATCAATAGAGAAAAGAGGGAAAACTTGTAAGGAAAAATCATACTGATTCCCCAAAAGAAAAGAGAGAGATTCCAAGCTTTTGTTGTTCTATTTCGAAGAAATCTCAAGAGAAGAAAGAAGCCCTAGTTTTTGATCTTCTGAGTTCAAGAGCATCTTGAAGGAAGATCCATTCAAAGGAAGAGAAGGAAGAAGTAACCAAGATCTGTGAATCAGCTTTGATTCCTATCCTCTTATTCTTGTTTCATTATTGTATATTTGCTCATTGGAGGAGCTGTTTATCTTGTAAAAATGAATATTTTTTTGTTGGGTCAATCTGGTGATTGATTCAGTTGAGGCTGTTAGCCTTGTGCAAGCATTAGCTTATGGTGATAGGTTTTGTGCTGGTGAGCCTTGAAAACCAGCTGGGTTCGTTGTGCACCCAGGAAAACAACAAGTTCGAGTTGTGAGCTTACAAAACAACTCTGCTGTAATCAGATTGATTATAGTGTGGACCCAAGAGGTACTTGGGAGTGACATAGGTGTAGGTACACTGAACCACTATAAAATCTCCTGTGTTTGCCGTGATTGTCTCTTTATCTTTAACTCTCTATTTGTGCTTATTCTGTTTTAATTTGTGTGAATCTAAGTTTTTATTTCCGCTGGGGGTTATTTTTCAAAAGAGTTTAAATTTTTGAAAAACCCAATTCACCCCCCTCTTGGGTTGCTATCTGGACCAACAAGGCCGTACGAGGTCGAGGGGGTAGCGGAGTGCCGAAGCCGTGTGAGGCCGAGGGGGCAGCGGAGTGCCGAGGGGAGCTCGGTGCTGGGAGCTGAGACCGGGGCTGAGTGGAAGAGTCGGAGGGGGCTCGGCAGCTTTCGGAGGAGCTTGGGAGCGGATGCCCGTCAACTGTGAGCTAGGGAGTTGGCTTCTCCCAGCTGTGAGTTGTCTTGGGGCTTCTTGATGGCTGAAAGTAACCAACAATTTGTTGCAAGTGTGTAATTTAAACAAAGGTATTACCGGATTGGCCGTTGGCCGCTGATACAGAGTTGAAGCCGCTGAGGCTGAAATGAAGCCGTTAAGGCTATGACAAAGCCGCTGAGGCAAAGTTGAGGCCGTCGAGAGCCTTTTGAACCCCGAAGGGTGACTCGAGAGTCGCTGGGGTGGGACCATGCTCGGGAGCCTTTAACCCCGGAGGGTGACCTTTTTTTTGTGCCAACGATCTTTGCTGCCAACGTTGGAGTCAGTCTTTGGCCTTTGGTGCCGAGCTAGCCTCGGGCTTGAGTGTCGATAGTACATCGGGCTTTTTGGATCCGGTGGTACATCGGTCTTGAAGTGCTGAGCTGGTCTCGGGCTTTTTGGAGCCAATGGTACACCGGTCTTCGATGCCAATGGTACATTGGTCTTTTTGGATCCGGTGGTACACCAGTCTTTGGTGCCAATGGTACATTGGTCTTTTTGGTGCCGAGTTGGCCTCGGGCTTGAGCACCGATGGTACATCGAGTTTTTTGCATCCGGTGGTACACCGGTCTTCGGTGCCAATGGTACATTGGTCTTTTTGGTGCCGAGCTGGAGTCTGGCTTGCCTGCATGATATTTTTAAGTATTAATAAAAGAAACTATCTAAGTGCAGCGTACTTAGCTCTTGCGGCACCCTTGTTTTCCTTCTGCGACTTGAGCGCTTCCGCCCACTGGTGGTATGCCCCCTAGGGAAATAGGCCAAGGGGCTGAGGCCGAGGCCGAGGGGAGCTCGGGCGACTGCATAGCTTGGGAGCCGAAGCCGAGGCAGGCCGGGGCTGAGGGGAGCAGGAGATGAAGGCCTTCCGAGGCCGACGGGAGTTGGCAGCGAAGACTGGAGCTGGGCGGAGGCCTTCCGAGAGCATGGAAATGGGAGTTGGGAGCTCCTTGCCTTGACCCAGCTCTGGAGAAGGATGGGAGCTGGAGATGCCGCTGCCCTTACTTGGGTCTTCCTCCGAGTCGCCATCCGTAGGAGAGAAGGCTGCTTGGCCAACAAGTGATGGCTCTCTAAGCTTTAAGTCGCTGATGAGCTTAATGACTGTGGACCTCTTGCTGGGGAGATTCCCAACAGGATGAAGGATGGCTGGCCGAGCAGTGACCAAAGAGCGAGTGGAAGCCTTTTGCTCGTTGTTGCGTGGTCATGAGACGTCGCCTCCGAAGCTTTTGCTCAGCTCGTTGAAGGTGCCCCCCAGCGTAACTGGTGAAAGCTTCCCATATTCTCATCATCACCATCTCCACTATCCATCATTTTGATAAAAAGGGCATGAGGATCTGCAAACTAGCATCGCTGACCCCCCCTTCCTGGCGTGCCAATCTGTTGATGCCAAATCACCATCCTCGAACATCGGCGGGCATCCGATCGCCTCCTCCAGTGAGCCCGAGATCCTCTGGCGAGCTTCTTGCGCCTATGGGCCTGCACACAAGTCCCGAGGGCCGAAAATTCCGATGGGGACCCTTCAATGCTCAAGTCAATGCTCTGGGCAATTGCCGTAAGCTTGAGGAAGCTCGAAAGAGAGAAGAAGAGAGAGGCTTAGAGTCGTGCTCTCTGTGAGCAAGAATGAGCGTTTAGGAGTGAGATGAGTTCGTTGTGGTTACCGGAGTTACCTGGTTGGGGGTCCCTCTTACCCATTTTATAGATGCTTAGAGCTTGTCTGGCTTGGGGCATGATCACTTGTCAGAGTATTAATTGATGGCAGCAACAGTGGAGCCACCTCCATGTGACGTGTCAGGATGCAGGCCATGTCCCATCAGAGTAGGTGGCTGCGACTGGTTGACAAGTGCTATTTTGGTTTGGACAGCTGTCGCAGGCTGCTGCAGGGCGTGGCCGATCGTTACGGCGCTTGCTAGACGTGTCCCCCATGTTCTTGGCTTGGACGGTTGTTGCAGGAGATAGTGGACCATGTGGTCACCACAGACAGTTGGTGGACCACGTGGTTGTGTCAGGCGGCTCGAGGCAGCTGGACACGAGGTTCGGGCTAAGGGGATACTGGGTTCGAGGCCAAGGCTGAAGTCCGATGTCGGGGCCGTCTGAGGCTGAGGCCGAAGGGGCAGTCGAGTGCCGAGGCCGAGGGGGCAGCCGAGTGCCGAGGCCGAGTGGAGGAGCCGAGGCCGAGGCCGACTTGGATGATGCCGAAGCGAGGCCAACTGGGGCCGACTTGGATGGTGCCGGTGCAAGGCCGATTAGGATGGTGCCGAGGCTGACTGGGGCCGGAGCTGACTGGAGACCGAGGTCGACTGGGGCCAGGGCCGACTGGAGACCGAGGCCGACTGGGGCCGTCCAAGGCTGAGGCTATCTGGAGACCAAGGTCGACGGAGCTGGAGGCCGAGGCAGAAGCGAGGCCGTGGGCCAAGGCCGACTGGGGCCGAGGCAGTATGAGGCCGAGGGGAGCTCGGCAGCTTGCATGGCTGAGAGGGGCTCGGCAGCTGGGAGCATAGCAGAGGAACCTGGGCGTCTGCAGGAGACAGGAATGGGGTCCGAGGCCGCACAGAAGCTGGCTCCATGCGGAGGAGAGAGAAAAGGTGGCGGACGAGGGAAGGCCGAGGTGCTAAGTCCGGATGCTATCATTGTGGCCTATGTCCGAAGCGACCTCGATGGCCGAGGGTACCTCGGAGGCCGAAGCAGGGCTCCGTCAGTTTCCTTCATGGTTCTTTAACGGCGTCGGATCAGCCACATCAAATATCTTCCTCTTGATTATATTCTTTAGCTATCAATCTTGCTTTATTTCTAATAAAGTTACCATGCTCATCGACTTAATTTCTAAATACTCATCTAATTTATCATGCATGTCATTTAGGCTCTATATGAGAAATAAAAGCTAAATTATTATATGCATCTCTAAATAAGATTTAGTCCTAATATCATGAGATAGATCACTTAATATTAGCTCTTTAGGGTAATTATGAACATACCTTCATTCTCTTACAAATTCAGCATTACCTTGGGGTTCATCATGTTGAATTTCTTCTTTATATATCGCTTATGTCGTTGAGTCCAAGGTGAGCTCCTTGACTTGATCTTTAATTTCATCTGCATCAATTAAAACATTTCTCTTCCTTAATGGAAGATTATTAGCCTCATCAAATATAGCATGAATCTAAGGTCATATCCTTTCTTTCATTACAAAAATTTTCAAAGTGCTAATTTTCAAATTCCTTTCTATGATCACATTTAATAGATAAAATAGGAAAACCTTTTTCATTTGAAATTATTCTAAGGAGTTTTAGAGAAGCTGAAAATGCTTTATCTTTGCTAGCTAAGAATAAAACTCATGTAAATCGAGAAATTATCAATAATCACAAATCCATATGTAAAAGTTCTAAAAGTCTAGAAGTTGAAATCATATTTTTAGACTTTAAAGAAATTCTAGTTTATTTTTTAAAATTTGCATGCATCACAAATCTTATTCTTTTTGAAAATCAATCTTGGTAAACCTTTTTAACTAAACACTTTTTGAATAATTTAGAAAGCAAATCCATGCTGACATGAGCAAGTTTATGATGCCATAACAAGATTTATCAATTTTAGCATTTATGGCAACTAAACATTCAATATTCTGGTCATTAACAATATAAACATTATTATGCCTATGACCAATGGCTTTCATGCAATCATCAACAGGATTTATAATTATGCAAAGAGATGATTCAACAAATAATTTTAAAGCCTTTTTCATAAAATTGACTAATGCTAAGCAAGTTATGATTCAATTCATTTAAAAACAAGATATTATCAATAAAAGTAGAGGGAGTGGTACCAATTTTACTAATGCCAACAATTTTACCTTGGTCATTATCTCCAAAGGTAACCACTCCTCCATCAATTATATTCAAAGTAATGAATTAAGATTCATCATCCATCATGTGTCTTAAGCACCGGCTATCCAAGTATCATTTTCTTTTTGCTCCACGGGTTGCAAGACACACCTATATCCATAATTTTAAGTCTTACTTCTAGGTACCCAAGCTTTCTTGGATCCTTTGGGGTTAGCTAAAATGGTTTCTTTAGGAACCCATACTTTTCTAACATTTTGTGTGTGATAATATAAGCTTTGTGTCCAAATTTATCATATTTAAAGCATGTAACTTTAGTAGAATTATTAGCATGCATATAAATATTTTTCAAAAACTTTTATCTTTTTAAAGGATCATATCCAAGACCAGCTTTGTTATAAATATCTCTTTGACTGTTAAGAATTATTTCTAATTTATTTGAGCTTAAAGTAAATTTATCTACAATAGGTTTCAATCTATCTACTTGATTTTTCAAATTCTTGTTTTCTTGTAATAAAACTTCGTTTTCTTCTAATAGTTTGTTCATTTCTAAAGTTAGATATTGAACTTAATTTTTTTAAATATTTATTTTTTGAACTAAGATTTGCAAAATCATCAATTAATTTATAAAATGCACTATTCAATTCATTGAATGTAAAATCATCTAGGAAGCTGGGGCTTACCGCTCTATTGTCCGCCATGAGATAAAGATTTTCTTCTTTATTCTTCTCTTTTTCTTCAGAGCTTGTTGCATTACTATTGCTCCATGTAGCTACCATAGCCTTCTTTTTAAATTTCTTGGGATCGTTCTTTAAATATAGACAATCTGACTTGTAGTGTCCCGGCTTACTACATTCATAACAGATTACTTCATATTCTTTTTCATTACTTGACTCTCCTTTCATTAATAGCCTCTTTCTTCCTTCAATTTTTTTTCTCATGAATTTCTTAAATTTTCTTGTAATGAGATCATTTTTCTCATCACTTTCACTTGAGGTGCTCTCATTCTCATCATTTAGGGCTACACTCTTTAGTTCAACATCCTCTTCTTTTTGGACTATTCTTCATCAATATGTTGTTGCTGCTGAAGCTCATGAGTCATTAAAGACTCAACTAATTCTTCAAGAGATAGTATGTTGAGGTCCTTGGCCTTTTGAATTGTAATAACTTTGGCCTCCCAGGACCTAGGCAAGGATCTCAAAAATTTTTTACAAGATCACCATTAGTATAGGATTTTCCAAGGCTTTTCAGCCCTTTCATAATGTTAGTGAATCTTGTAAACATATCAGCAATACTTTCATATGATTTCATTTTAAACAATTCATACTCATGCACAAGCATATTTATTTTAGATTCTTTGACTTGATTGGTACCCTCATGGGTAACTTCAAGTCTATTCCAAATTTTCTTAGCATATATGTATGTAGAAATATGATTAAATTCATTAGCATTTAAAGAACAATATAATACATTCATGGCTTTAGCATTCAGCTGAGCCATCTTCTTATCATGCACATCTCATTCCATTTCTAGTTTAGGAATATCAATACCATCAGATTTAAAAGTGGGTGTGTGAGGTCAATTAATTATGATACTCCATAAATCATAATCAAGTGCTTGAATAAAAATTTTCATACATGCTTTTCAATAATTGTAATTTGTGCCATTGAAAAGTGATGGTCTATTAGTTGACTGTCCCTCAGTCAAAACAAATCCCATTTGGATTGCTAATGATCTTTGGCTCCAAGCTTGTTAAAGCAAAAGAAATCAGGAGCACGCTACTCTGATACCATTTGTTGCCCAGATGTAGCAACCAAAGAGGGGGGTGAATTGGGTTTCTTAAAAATTAATGCATAAATATGTGCATTAAACAGAAATCAGAATTTAATTGCAAGTGATGTGAGGTAAAGTAAAGAGATAAAAGAGACAATCAAGCAATCACAAATACAAAAATTTTTATAGTAGTTCGGTGCCAACCCAGCACCTAGGCCACTCCCTAAGAATCCTTTGGAAATTTCAGTCCAATCATTTCAAACGATTACAACCCTAGCCTTCCCTGGCTAGCAACTTGTTTCATAGCACAAGGGAGCCAAACCCCTAGCCTTTCAGGCTAGTCCTCTTATTTATGGGCATAAGAAAGTCTCTAGCCTTACAGGCTAGTCCTCTTATTTTAGGCACAAGGAAGCCTTACACAACCTAGCCTTCCAGGCTAGCCTCTTGTTTATAGGCACAAGGGGGCCTTACAATCAAACACAACACACACACACACACACACACACACACATATATATATATATATATATATATATATATATATATATATATATAATATGAGATTACCAAGAAAAGTTATAAAATATTCTTTTCACATTAAATAAAGCATATCTTGTGAGCTTTAACACACCCAGACCTTGAGGGCGGAAGAAATAAGCTTATTGCTTAACGAAGGCGACAACAATGGCTCCCAGCTTTGATTTAAGGCCAAAAAAAAAAAAAAAAAAAAATCTAGTCAATCTCAAAGAAATGAGCACTGCTGGATATCCATCCACGCGTACAAACATCACCGCACCATTGAAAAATCCCTAACTTGGAAATGGTTGTGATCAATGCGGATCAAAAAAGGATTGAGCAAAATGATGGCGAGCAGCCAAGACGCCAACTCTCCTTTATCATCATCATCCATAAGAACACGGCTGGGGGAGAAAGTCAAATACGGCAACATCCATGTCATCAACAGATTCCTACGTAAAAAATCCAAAAATCCATCAAAAAGATTCCAGACAACGAAAGAAAACATAAAAAGATCCAATCCTTGCCCCCAAAAAAGCATAAAAGAGAAGGAAACAGAAGGAAGACGGGGGAGATGATAGATGAGGATTTTGAGGTGCAGGACTCCGGACGTGAAACAGAGTGAGGGTGAGGGCAGCAAGATTGAAGGCATTGAGGAGGGCATGGGCAAGGCTCTAGTAAGTAGCGAGGAGAATGGGGACATGAGGAAAGTAATTAGATCGATGATGGTGTGCCAAAGAGTGGAGGGCATTGCTGGGAGTGGAGAAGAAGGAAGGAGAGAGAAGGGGCAAAGCCTGAGGTAAAATGAGAGGGATAGGGCGTGGCCAGTTATGGCAGCAATCGTCGGCATGGGGAGAATCATTGGGCCGGCGATAACGCGCTAGAGGGCAGAAAGCAGGAGCCAGGATCGAGAAAGAATAACAACAATAAAAGAGAGGAGTAGAAAAGAGAGAGAGAGAGAGGAGAGGTGAAGGCAACGATGGTTGCGTCAATGCCGGCATACCAGGCCCGGTGGTAGATCCTGTCGCCCGCGAGCCGGGGAGACCCAGCCCCAGGCCACTTTGGTAGTTTGGTGACGCAGCGTTCCTCCACGGGTTGGCGAGTCCCCTTCGGCCGAGGTGGCCGCGAGGGCCGTTTGGTTCAACCAATTCTAAATCCCCATCTGCATCAGATTATTATCCTCATTAATTAAATTATCAGAAATACCACGATAACGCATTTGATTGGCAAAATTTCAAAATATGTATATATGATTAGCCCGATTGTTTCAGAAACCCAGTTTAGTGACGATTCGATGAGAATCTGAGTAAAATTTCAAAAATAACTCTGACTTTTGGAAGCATACGAATATTTATGATATATTATATTTATCATTGCTGTAACGTATCTTATTTTTTATAAACATAAAGTTACTCATAAATACTTTTATTCATCGATAAAAATAAAAAAAATAATAAGAATAATTTTAAATATCCAAGTGTGTTAATAAAAGGATATTGTTAACTGTAAATACCTTTATTCCTTAAAAAAAAATATTAACCCGAGTTCCCCATAACTATGCTAATGCTTTATGTTAAATAAAAAGATTATAAGATAGAATGATTATCCTTTCTTTCTGAATTGTGATATACAGCTTTATTCTAATGTTTTAATTGCATGTCTTCTTTGTTGAAGAATAAGAATATTGATATTTAACCTTATATTTTTATAAAGAAGGTGGGATAGTTGAATTATCTTTACTCTTTTATTCTAAAATAATATACAGCATTATTTTAATGTTTTTATTATCTAACTTTTTATTGATGAATAAAAAAATTTGAATTTATTCGTATACTTTTATATAAGAATAGGCAAAACTGCAATTATCCTTATTCTTAATTATTTCCTGAATCTGTTCTTATAATAAAAAATTAGATATTTGAAATTATCTCAATGTTTTAATTATTATGCTTTTCTGTTGAGGTATTTGGGTACTTATAATAAAGAACTTAGATAAGAAAAATTATTCTAATTCTTTTATGAGTTTACTTCTTAACCAAAGTGCAAGGATATTATAATTAAATTTATTTTTTTATTAAAGCATTAAGAAATCTATCATTATCCTAATGGTTTTATTATTTAACGTCGTTATTAAAGAATCAAGCTATTTTAGTTTAATTTGTACCTTTATTTATGAATGAAGCAGCTTGATTCTTTAATTATAAAATAATGATATTTGTATTAATTTAACCTAATTCTCATTTCTATTATTATTTGATTTTTAATAGAAGCACATGATAGTTGTGTTATAGATTATTTCTCATTGTTACAATGTGTGTCCAGTAAAATAAATAAAATATAAAGATAATAACTCATATTTTATTATCTTTATAATAAATATAAAATTATTTATAATATCCTAGTACTTTAGTAAAAAGTCACAATACACAAGATTGGTGAGGCATCATTTTCATATTAATATTTAAATTATATTAATTAAAATGTAATTTTTAAGAGGTATAAAACAAAAAAAAAAACTAGTTTTATTGACTCACGCTAAATCATAGGTGAATAAAATAATTCCAACTAGTTTTGATCAAAGCAATCATTTTGCTAGTCTAATTAATGAATGGGGCTTATTGCCAAATCATCTTTCTTGAATGTCGATGAGCGTTGATTGCCTCTTCCCGATTGAGTTGGGATCCTCTGGCGGCTCCGCTTTGAGTGGGAACCTATAAAAAGTTTTGAGGGCCAATGATTCCAGCGAAAATCCTCTGACGCTCAAGTAAGTGATCTAAGTAACAGCCGTGAACTCTTTAGAAAGTTCATAGAGTTTAGTGGATGAACTTTGTATGAGCGTTCAAGTATGCATACCTAGCGAGGGTCCCTCTTACCCGTTTTATGAATAATTGTGAGTCCCGAGATGTAACCACCTGACAGAAGGCAAGCAACGAGAAGCGCTGCAGTAGGATGCATCTCCCTCGTGGCTTGTCAGAGCTAGTCGGTCATGTCCCATCCAGCATGGGCGGCTATAGCTGATTGGTATGCACGGTCTTATCGGGTGCGGCGGTTGGTGGGTCTGACCTTGTCAGGCACAACATCTGCAGAGAGGTTGGTGGGCTCAACATTGTCAGATACAGCGGTTGGTGGGCCTAGCCTTATCAAGCACGATGTCCGCAGAGAGGTTGGTGGGCCCAGTCTTATCAGATGTGATAGTTGGTGGGCCTAACCTTGTCAAGCATGACGTCCACAGAGAGGTTGGAGGGCCCTGCCGAGGCCGACTTCAGGTGTTGATGCCGACTCGAGAGGCCGACGCCAACTTGGGAGGCCGAGGTCGACTCCAGGTGTTGATGCTGACTCTAGAGGCCGATGCCGACTCGGGAGGCCAATGCCGACTCTAGGGGTTAATGCTGACTTCAAGGGCCGAGGCCGACCTTGGAGGTTGATGCCGACTCTAGAGGCCGATGCCGACTTGGAAGGCCGAGGCCGACTCTAGAGGTTGATGCCAACTCTGGAGGCCGACTCCGACTCGGGAGGCTGAGGCCAACTCTGAAGGTTGATGCTGATGCTGAAGGCCAACTCCAGTCTTGTCAAATGACCTTTGTCGCCTATTGAATCTCAGTCGTTGACCTACGTGCAGTTGCATCAGCTTCACCAAAAAATTTTAGCTATAGGTTGGGGTGGCTCCGTTAGCTCCGTCAGATGATCCTTGCCATCAATTAGTGGTGGCCCAGTTAGCCACATCAGATGCCCCCTTGCTTCTGAACTTGTGTAGCCACGTGTCCCGCCAAGTGAAAGGATCGTAGAGCCTTGTTGTCGTTGATCTCTGTGTGCCATTAGTTATGGGGACAGGCACATGCTTTTGGGAAGGACTAGTTCATTCACATTTAAGGAAGTGTGGTGATATGGATAATAAATAAAAACAGTTAAAAAGCAATGTATATATATATATAGCCCCCGGAGCCTGCGCGGCCCCCAGAGGCTGGGCGGCCCCGGATCTGGGCGGCCCCCAATCCTGGGCGGCCCCCAGTCCTGGGCGGCCCCCAGAGCCTGGGCGGCCCCCAATCCTGGGCGACCCCCAGAGCCCGGGCGGCCCCAGTCCTGGGCGGCCCCCAGTCCTGGGCGGCCCCCAGAGGCTGGGCGGCCCCCGGATCCGGGCGGCCCCCAGTCCTGGGCGGCCCCCAGTCCTGGGCGGCCCCCAGAGCTTGGGCGGCCCCCAATCCTGGGCGGCCCCCAGTCCTGGGTGGCCCCCAGTCCTGGGCGGCCCCCAGAGGCTGGACGGCCCCCGGATCCGGGCGGTCCCCAATCCTGGGCGGCCCCCAGTCCTGGCGGCCCCCAGAGCCTGGGCGGCCCCCAGCCTCCGGGCGGCCCCAATCCTGGGCGGCCCCCAATCCTGGGCGGCCCCCAGAGCCCGGGCGGCCCCCAATCCTGGGCGGCCCCCAGTCCTGGGCGGCCCCCAGAACCTGGGCGGCCCCAGAGCCCGGGCGGCCCCCAACCCTGGGCGGCCCCCAGTCCTGGGCGGCCCCCAGAGCCTGGGCGACCCCCAATCCTGGCGGCCCCCAGAGCCCGGGCGGCCCCCAGTCCTGGGCGGCCCCCAGAACCTGGGCGGCCCCCAGAGCCCGGGCGGCCCCCATCCTGGGCGGCCCCCAGTCCTGGGCGGCCCCCAGAGGCTGGGCGGCCCCCATCCTGGGCGGCCCCCAGAGCCTGGGCGGCCCCCCTGGACGGCCCCCGATCCTGGGTGGTCCCCAGTCCTGGGGGCCCCCAGAGCCTGGGCAGCCCCTAGTCCTAGACGGTCCCCCAACCCTAGGAGGGAGGGGGCTCACAAACCGAGAAATGCAAAACATCATAACGCTTTAAATGATGCAAATAAGACAAGCACTGAAAAGCCGCCGTTTATCCAGAAAGAGACACTGAACCTCTTTTTTAGAGCCAGATACCTTTCTCTGACTCTGATATCCCCACTAACCCTGACATTCCCTCGGGATAATCAAGGCATCATGAAAATCCTTACCTTCGTGAATAAGTTTCTTAATATCCTTATTATTAATTATCACCGAATGACCACGTAGTAAGAAAGATAAAAGATGAATACTTATCCAACACGTGGACTCTGGAATTAAAAAAAAAAAAAAAAATAATAATAATGAAAAAATGAAGAAAAGGAAGAGGATAAAAGAGAGGAGGAGGAAGGAAGAAGGGGGGATTTTTCCTTCAGAAAAAAGAGATCTCGTAGCTAGAGAAAAATCTGGTGATCCAGCATCAACAGATTGGCGCGCCAGGTAGGGGGCACGTCGTGAGAGCAGTGAGACAAACCTGTTCTACGACTCTACGAATATGAGCTCCAGATCTCTGGAAGAAGATCCCACTGATTGGTCTGGGGGCATCTTTCGCCTCCCAATCATGATTTCACAGCTCTTGGGGCTTCCCAGCCGGCGAAACCGAACTCTCCGTCTCCTTCTCCACCGTCGCCGGCTCCGGCTATTCCTCAAGATCCACTGCTGATCCTTACCCAACAAGTTCAAACTCTCGTTGGGATGGTCCAACAGATGCAAGAACAACATTCTCGAGGGGCTCGGCTACGGCCGAGCCACCTCTATTGCCTAGGTCGACTACCCCTGTTAGCCGACAATCAGCTCGAGGAAGATCTCCTCCGACGAACCTCTCCGCCCTTATTCTCCAGGAAGACGGCGCTCCCAAAGCTCCCATGACGGTTCGCGCTCTCTGTCCCGTTCCCCTGGCAGCCCACCTACTGGGCGACGACGAGGGAAGGAACCGTATGGGGGGCGTGGCCGGTGGCGTCATCAGTCTCCTTCCTGTTCCCCTGAACCTGCCAGAGGACGTACGACTGATAGAGTGGAAGAGCGGCTGGAAGAGCAAGATCGTAGGCTGGAGGAGCTCAGTCAAAGGATTAATAATCAGCCGGGGTCGGATTACGATACCCGCCCCCCTCTCACTCGAAGGGTGATGGAGGAACCCATTCCAAGGAGGTTCCGATTTCCTCAGCTGGACCCTATGACGGTACTACAGATCCCCTAGATCACCTGGAGAGCTATAAGGCTATCATGCAGGTCCAAGGGGCGACGGATGCCCTTTTATGCGTCGCCTTTCCGGCCACCCTCCGTAAGGCGGCCCGTGTCTGGTATTCTCGTCTGCCCCCGCGTAGTGTTGACTCTTTTCGACAACTGGAGAGATCTTTTCTGGCTCATTTCGACGCCTGTCGAAAGATTCCTCGGGTAGCAGATAGCTTATTCTCCGTGCAACAACAAGAAGGAGAATCCTTGAAAGACTTTATAACCCGCTTCAAAGTGGCGGCCCTGGAAGTCTATCATCTTGAAGATGCTGTAGCCACTCTGGCTTTAAAACGGGGGCTCCGACCCTCCCGTTTTACTTACTCCTTGGACAAAAGGCCTCCTTCTTCTTATGCTGATCTCCTGGGCCGTGCTCAGAAGTATATCCGCGCCGACGAAGCTGACTCATCCAGGAGAGGTACACAGAGAGAACTAACAAAAGGTCCACTCGCCCAGAGTTGAACGGACCCCCTTCCAAGAAGCCAGAGCCTCGCGCCGGCCGGTCGATCGTCGCAAGAGCCAAACTCCCAGAGAGGACCATCTTACACCCCTCTTAGCACCCCGGACTCACATCCTTATGGAAATTGAAAACGAGCCTTATCTACGGCGTCCGCCCCCGTGAAGAAGGGCACCGCCCGCGATAGGAGCCGCTATTGCCGTTTCCATAGGGATTATGGCCATGACACTGAAGAATGTCGGAACTTGAAGCAGGCCATCGAAGAGCTAATTCAGAGGGGACATCTTGGGCAATATGTCCAGAAGAAAGAAGCTCCTCCCATACCAGCTTTGATGGGACCTCCTCCGCTCAAGCTGGCATTGATAACACCCCAACAGAAAGAATGGTGGGTATGATTTCCCGCGGAAAAGCTCATCTTCTAAAAGACCAAGAGTAGGGAAGAGTTAGATGATGTAATCCCTCTGGGGGAAATATAGCGGGAAATAGTGTTGTAAAGATGATAGCGTCGTCGTTTCGATGACGATTGCTAAACATCCTGTAAAAAGAATCTTAATTGACAGTGGGAGCTCCGCTAATGTGCTTACTTATGATGCTTTTCTTCGGATGAGTTTATCTCTGGATTCTCTTCGGCCTGTAGCCGTCCCTCTAGTTGGTTTCACTGGAGACTCCATCCGGGTAGAGGGCGAGATTACTTTGCCAGCTACGGCGGGATCACCACCTTGTCAAAGCACGGTTATGCTGGATTTTCTGGTAGTTCGGGTCCCCCTGGCTTACAACGCCATTCTTGGCCGTCCCGGCTTGAATATGTTAGATGCAGTTATATCTACTAAGCGCTTATTGGTGCAGTTCCTACCAAGCAAGGGGTCGGTGTGATGCACGGAGAGGTAGACTCGGTCAGACCCTGCTATCATTTAGCCCCTAGTCCTCAGATGGTTAATATTCCTCCGGTTGCCGAGTCATTTGACCCCAGGGAAGTCGAGCGGAGAGGAGAGCCAGCGGAGCTTCTGATATCTTACCCCCTGGGAGACGATCCCACTAAGATCGTGCAGATCGGTGAGCTCCTCTTCCCCGAAGTCCGGGATCAACTCCTAGCCTTCTTATCAATGAATGCAGATGTCTTCGCCTGGAAATAACGGATATGGTCGGGATTCCTCCGGAGGTGATTACTCATCAGCTTAATATTAACCCAAGCTGCCGCCCTGTCCGCCAGAAGAAAAGGAGTTTTGCTCCTGAGCGGCAGAGGGTCATTGACGAGGAGGTAGACAAATTGCTCATGGCCGGTCATATTCGAGAAGCACGATATCCTGATTGGCTAGCCAATGTGGTTATGGTCCGGAAAGCTAGCGGAGGATGGAGAATATGCATCGACTACACAGATCTAAACAAAGCTTGTCCTAAGGACAGTTTTCCATTGCCCCGGATCGACCAGTGGTGGATTCAACTTCTGGTTATGAACTTCTTAGTTTCATGGATGCTTTCTCAGGGTATAATCAGATAAAATTAGACCCTTGATGAAGAGCATACTCTTTTATCACCGAGAAGGGCATTTATTGTTATAAAGTAATGCCCTTCGGGTTGAAGAATGCGGGAGCTACCTATCAGAGGCTGATGAACAAAGTTTTTAAAGACCAGCTTGGCCGCAACATGGAAGTATATGTAGATGATATGTTGACAAAAAGCACCTGCATCTCAGACCATATCGCCGACTTGCAGGAAACTTTCCACAACCTCCGGCTCCATAGAATAAAGCTCAACCCGCGCAAATGTGCATTTGGAGTTACAGCAGGGAAATTCTTGGGTTTCTTAGTCACCCGGCGTGGGATTGAAGCAAACCCAGAGAAAATTCAAGCCATTCTCAGTATGAGACGGCCTATGTGTAAAAAAGAGGTGCAACAACTCACCGGAAGGATAGCAGCATTAAGCCGATTTTTATCCAGATCGGCCGAGAGATGTTTACCTTTTTTCAAGGTCTTACGTAAAGCAGATGGCTTCGAGTGGACAGAAGACTGTCAACAAGCCTTTGAAGAACTTAAGGAGTTCTTGTCCACACCCCCCTGTTATCCAAACCGGAGCAAGGAGAGAAGCTCTTCCTATATCTTGCGGCTTCGACGGAAGCCGTCAGTTCCGTTCTGGTGCGTGTCGGCGACCATGCCGTTCAACGACCTGTATATTATACCAGCAAGGTGCTTCATGGTGCGGAAGAGAGATATTCTAAAACGGAGAAAGTCATTTTCGCTTTATTCGTTTCTGCCCGACGACTCAGACCCTACTTCCAAGCCCACCCTATAGTCGTCCTCACTGATCAACCTCTCAGAGCTATTTTGTCACGACCAGATACTTCTGGCCGGTTAGCCAAGTGGGCCATCAAACTAGGGGAATTCGACTTATCATTTCAACCCAGAGCATCTTTGAAATCCCAGGTCTTGGCTGATTTCCTAGTAGAATGCACCTGGTCTGAGCCATCAAGAAGAAATCCCCCGGATCCTTTTAGATGCTGGGGAGGAGGATGAAACGTGGGTCCTCCACGTCGATGGAGCCTCTAACTCACAAGGTAGCGGAGCTGGTCTCATCCTTGCTAGCCCAGAAGGCGCGGTATTAGAATATGCTCTTCGTTTCCTCTTTGAAGCCACCAATAATCAAGCTGAATATGAAGCTTTACTGACCGGAATTAAACTAGCACATGGGATGGGGATCAAGAATCTCCGGGTTTTCACTGACTCACAGCTTGTTTCCGCCCAGGTAGCAGGGGAGTATGAAGCTCGGGACCCTATAATGTCCCAATATCTGAACAAGGTTAGACTATTAATTCCTTTACTAGATCACTTCGCCATCAGTTATATACCCAGAGGTGAAAATGCCAGGGCCGATATGTTAGCCCGACTGGCTACCTCGTGATAGTGCTATGGGCAAAACCTACATTGAGTATCTGGAAACACCAAGCATTGAAGCTACTGAAGAAGCTTTGCCCATTATCCAAGAAGAAACCTGGATGGAATCTTATATCCAATATCTGAAAGATGGCGTTCTCCCAGTTGTCGTGAGGAAGCTAAGCTGCTTAAGCGGAGAGCTTCTAAATTTGTGCTACTAGAAGGCCAACTTTACAAGAAATCCTTCTCTCAGCCCCTCCTCAAGTGTGTTATCGGTTGACGCGGATTATATCCTTAGAGAGATTCATGAGGGCATCTGTGGGAATCATTCCGGAGGCCGATCTCTAGCACGCAAAGCCCTCCGACAAGGATATTATTGGCTCACCATGCAAGAGGATGCAACCGAACTAGTGAAAAGATGTGATCGATGCCAGCGGTATGCCCACATTCAGCGGCAACCATCTTCCCAGTTAAATTCTCTTTCTGCTCCTTGGCCCTTCGCTCAGTGGGGCATGGACATCCTCGGCCCTTTCCCTCCAGCGTCGGGGCAGCGCAAGTTCCTACTGGTAGCCGTCGATTATTTTACTAAGTGGGTTGAAGCTGAAGCACTCGCCAAAATTACTGAGGCTAAGGTTAAAACCTTTTTCTGGAAGCCATTATTTGTCGGTATGGCATACCACATACCCTTATCACTGACAACGGCCGACAGTTTGACAACAGCACCTTCCGGACTTTCTGTACTGATCTTGGCATCCTGCAACGATTCACCTCCGTCGGCCATCCACAGTCTAATGGAGAGGCCGAGGTTACAAATCGCATGATATTACGGGGACTAAGGACCAGACTGGATACGTCCAAAGGGAGGTGGGTAGAAGAGCTTCCAAGTGTACTCTGGGCATACCACACAACTCCCAGAACACCAACTGGAGAAACGCCCTTCAACTTGGTTTTTGGTTCCGAAGCTGTTATTCCCGTCGAAATTGGCTTACCAAGTAATCGAGTGGAATGTACAACGAAGCAGACAACCTCCCTAATTTAAGAGCCAATCTTGACCTCATTGATGAAGCAAGAGATCGGCTCGAATCAAGATGGCGGCATACCAACAGCAGGTAGCAAAATATTATAATACCCGCGTCCGCTCAAAAAACTTCCGTCAGGGAGATTTAGTTCTGAGAAAAGCTTCGATATCCAAACCAACGGAAGGGGGCAAGTTGTCTCCAAATTGGGAAGGACCCTATCGAGTAAAAGAAGTTCTTCACCGTGGAGCATACCAGCTTGAAGACCTAAGTGGACAGCTAATCCCCCGAACGTGGAATGCAGACAATCTTCGACCATATTACCAATAATGTAATGTATTTCCGAATATTAAATGAGTCTGCATATTTGAACACATATTTTTAGATAATCTTCAGGACAACTCCGCGGCGGCCCTACAGTCCAAAGGACACCCCCAGGCCGGCATGGTTTGCCCCTGAGGAGGTTCAAGTCCATGACTCAAGCGGCCCCAAACTGGACAACTCCGCGGCGGCCCTACAGTCCAAAGGACACCCCCAGGCCGGCATGGTTTGCCCCTGAGGAGGTTCAAGTCCATGACTTAAGCGGCCCCAAACTACAAACGGACAACTCCGCGGCGGCCCTACAGTCCAAAGGACACCCCCAGGCCGGCATGGTTTGCCCCTGAGGAGGTTCAAGTCCATGACTTAAGCGGCCCCAAACTACAAACGGACAACTCCGCGGCGGCCCTACAGTCCAAAGGACACCCCCAGGCCGGCATGGTTGCCCCTGAGGAGGTTCAAGTCCATGACTCAAGCGGCCCCAAACTAAAATAAACACTAAACGGCCCCACGGTCTCGAGAGCTTTATGCTTTCATGTATCCAGGATTAACTCCCCTATAGGAGCCCCTAGGCTGCTTTATTGGCATTCTAAGAATTATATCCTAATACAACATACCGGAAAACTACCCGATGACTATGATTTTCAGCCACTCATAGATGGATTCCCTAACCCATAGGCGGAGGAAATACTAAAAAATGCCAAATAAATAAAGGAGAGCGTCTTCTTGTTTAAAGTCAAATTAGGGAACTTTATAAAGTCTCCTCAAATAACGGATGTTCATAACAAAAAGAGGTCCTTAAAGGGACCAAGTTAAGGACGAAAAAACTAAAATTAAAGTCAAAATAAATTTAGACATCCTCCATCAGTTCCCTGAATGCTCCTTCTCTATATTGAGATCGGAGGCCGGCTCCTCAGCAAAAGGCTTCTCTGCAACAAGATTGGCCGCCGCTACCTCACCCGCCGTGTCCTCGACCTCCGCGTCAGGGATTTCTTCGTCCACGGCTCGAAGCGTTCAAGGTCCTTTAAATTAAAGTGTCGGGCTAGTCTTTGCTTACACATCTCGAAGCCCTGAACGAAGGCATCCAGAGCGGCCTCCTGGAACTCCGATTCAAAGTCCGGGGAGCCCTTGTATTTTTTAATAGCATCCCGAACCTTGGCTTCAGCTATGACCGCCTTCTCTTGAGCTTTGACTTCAGCTGCAGCCACCCTCTCTTGAGCTTTGGCCTCGGCCATAGCTACCTTTTCTCGGGCCTCGCCTCAATCCGGCTATCTTTTCCCGGGCCTTGGCCTCGACTGCAGCTATCTTCTCCCGAGCCTCCGTCACCACTAGTGTAGCTTTATCAAGAGAATCCTTAGCATCTTTTTCAGCTAAAACCAGCTTCTCTACGGCATCACGAGCCGTAGCCTCCGCATTATCGGCTCGGTTCTCAGTATGCTCTAGCCTAAGAGTGGTCTCTTTTAACCTCTCTTCCGTTGGCAACAGCTTCGCCCGAACCTCAGACAATTGGGCGTCTAGGCTTTGCAACTCCACTTCCGCTTTCCACGCCAGGTCCGATAATCCTCACGAATAACCCGGAGATCGTGTAGTGCTTCTGATTCTCGGACCTTCGTCTCCACTAATTCTTTGTCTAAGCTCGCGCTCCGAGACTTGGCCTTGTTCAAATCTTCGCGCAAGACAAAAAGGCCGTTTGACATCTGCAAAACGCATTCATTAAATGTCTGAATCCGATAACCATAGGAGAGGAAGATTAAAACCTTACCTGAAGCGCAGCTGTGAACATGGTGTCGAAGGACTCCTCTTGCGTTACCTGCCTCATTTTGTCTTGGAACCTGGGCAGGATCGCGAGCTTAAGAATTGTCTC
Organism: Calamus simplicifolius; assembly: GCA_900491605.1. Lineage (NCBI taxonomy): Eukaryota > Viridiplantae > Streptophyta > Magnoliopsida > Arecales > Arecaceae > Calamus > Calamus simplicifolius. Next base: position 382,532 of record UESW01001403.1, read on the forward strand.
CGACAGACAACTTTGTACCCAGCGCCCTGATTAGGCGGTTGAGGAGGCGGAGGTAGGTTTCCTAAAGCTCTGAAGGAACGGGGGCAGGAGCGCTCACTTCCTTCGATGAAGAAGGACCCGACAAATTAACTTCAACGGCTTCCGCACTCCCTACAGACCCCCCAGTGCTCTTATTGGGGAGAAGGATGACTTCCGGAAGCTCTCTTTCGACAGGATTCCCTATCGGAATCCCCGTTGGAGGACTCATCTCTCCCTCACTATCTTCTATTAAGGTCGCTTCAGGAATCATCGCCGGAGGCTGAACCTGGCGATCCGATTCGGACTGACGGGATTTTTTAGGTTCGCTTTCCGCCGCGTCATGCTCGCCCCTCTCTCTCTTTCGAAGGTTTGATACCAAGAAGTCTCGAGAGAACTTCATTGCTGCAATATAGCAAACATAGGGTCAATCAAAAGACACCAAACATATAGCTAAGAGTACAAAGAAGAAGGAGAGATGAATTCTTTGAGGCTCACCGGGCGCTGCAGCCAGCGACACTGGCACGAACGCAAGCTCCCGGAGATTATCCTCCGATAACAATTCTTTACTGGGGGGTATAACGGTAGAGATAAGAGTGTTGAAGAGTTCACGGTCTCTCTCATCAACGCTCGCATTCTGGTTAGAACTGGTATCCGGGATACCCCAATCTACACCCAACCCCTCCAGATGTACATAGAAAAACCTAGATTTCCACCCTTTAATCTTAGAAGGGAGGTTAAGCTTAAGGACCCTTTTAGGCCTCGATGCAAAACTCCACCATCCATCCCTAACTGGGTTCCGAATCCTATATAGTGTTCTAAACAAGGAAAGTCGAGCAGAAGCTCCATGAAAAGAACAAAGTACCAAAAATGAAAATATGACACGATAGAATTAGGAGTGAGTTGTGCAGGGATAAGATGATATCGGTTCAACAGATTCACAAAAAAGGGGTGTAGGGGCAGTCGCAGGCCCCCTTAAAGAACTCTTCATACAAAGCGACCTTACCTGGTCGCGCTAAGGTGACCCTATCCTCAGAAGGGGAACGGAGAGCCGAATATTATCAGGAATTCCGAACTGGGCCCTAAGGTTCCTAAGGTCCTGAGAGGATATGGCAGAAGCAACGTCCGCCGGTCTAGCTAGTTTAGAAATAACCACGGGAGGCCCTACCTCACGGCTGGTGGACGAGGAAGAGACCCTAGGGGATGGAGACAACAACCTAGACGCGGACGGCGTAGACCCAGCAGCGGGTTGGTCCCCGCGGATGACTATCCCCCCGGAGCCCGTCGACGTGCTCGAAGAATCTCCTCTCGGGAGGGCTCAACCATGGGGCCCTTACCTTTCCTATCTATGGGGGAATCCATAAAGAAAGAAAGGGAAAAGGAAGAAATCAACTGACCTGGGCTTGAGGAGTAAAAAACGCAAGAAGACACACGAGAGTAAGAATAAGGGGAAAGGGATGGCTCCCCCTTTTCTTTATAGACATCAGACGCAATGCCTCGAGCGCCACAAGAACACGTGGTGGTCCCTCAGTGGAGCCGGACAAATGAAAAGACGCTATCCTCTTAGAGATAGGCGCCTCCCCTTTTTCAAAACGTCGCTTATCATGTACTGGACGTTTTGAAATTCGAATTTTTCCGCCCTCCTCCCTTGCACGTGCACAATGCACTTAAATACAAGGAAGAAGGGCGAGGGGGCATATGATATGGATAATAAATAAAAAGTTAAAAAGCAATGTATATATATATATATAGCCCCCGGAGCCTGCGCGGCCCCCAGAGACTGGGCGGCCCCCGAATCTGGGCGGCCCCCAATCCTGGGCGGCCCCCAGAGCCCGGGCGGCCCCCAGTCCTGGGCGGCCCCCAGTCCTGGGCGGCCCCCAGAGCCTGGGCGGCCCCCAATCCTGGGCGGCCCCCAGAGGCTGGGCGGCCCCCAGATCCGGGCGGCCCCAGTCCTGGGCGGCCCCCAGAGCCTGGGCGGCCCCCAATCCTGGGTGGCCCCCAGTCCTGGGCGGCCCCCAGAGGCTGGGCGGCCCCTGGATCCTGGGCGGCCCCAGTCCTGGGCGGCCCCCAGTCCTGGGTGGCCCCCAGAGCTGGGCGGCCCCCGGATCCGGGCGGTCCCCAATCCTGGGCGGCCCCCAGTCCTGGGTGGCCCCCAGAGCCTGGGCGGCCCCCAATCCTGGGCGGCCCCCAGAGCCCGGGCGGCCCCCAATCCTGGGCGCCCCCAGTCCTGGGCGGCCCCCAAAACCTGGGCGGCCCCCAGAGCCCGGGCGGCCCCCAACCCTCGGTGGCCCCCAGTCCTGGGCCCCCCAGAGCCTGGCGGGGCGGCCCCCAGCCCGGGCGGCCCCCAATCCTGGGCGGCCCCCAGTCCTGGGCGGCCCCCAGAGGGCGGCCCCCAGGGGGCGCCCCCGGATCCTGGGCAGTCCCCAGAGCCCGGGCGGCCCCCGGTCCTGGACGGCCCCCGATCCTGGGCGGTCCCCAGTCCTTGGCGGCCCCCAGAGCCTGGGCAGCCCCTAGTCCTAGACGGTCCCCCAACCCTAGGAGGGAGGGGGCTCACAAACCGAGAAATGCAAAACATCATAACGCTTTAAATGATGCAAATAAGACAAGCACTGAAAAGCCGCCGTTTATCCAGAAAGAGACACTGAACCTCTTTTTTAGAGCCAGATACCTTTCTCTGACTCTGATATCCCCACTAACCCTGACATTCCCTCGGGATAATCAAGGCATCATGAAAATCCTTACCTTCGTGAATAAGTTTCTTAATATCCTTATTATTAATTATCACCGAATGACCACGTAGTAAAAAAGATAAAAGATGAATACTTATCCAACACGTGGACGTCTGGAATTAAAACAAAAAAAAAAAAATAATAATAATAATGAAAAAATGAAGAAAAGGAAGAGGATAAAAGAGGAGGAGGAGGAAGGAAGAAGGGGGGATTTTTTCCTTCAGAAAAAAGAGATCTCGTAGCTAGAGAAAAATCTGGTGATCCAGCATCAACATGTGGGACACTACACTGTTGTCATCCAGTAAATCACTGTTCTAGGATCAAGGAGACTTCTCTTGAATTTGGGAAGGTTTCCTTTGGACGAAGAAAAAGCGATCACCATAGATCACGTCTCTTGTGTGCCGTAGGAGCATATCACCTCGGGCGACGAGGATCGCGCGATGGTTGGGATCTCGTCTCCAATTGCAAGTATCCATATGGCTAGGAAATTGGGTGGGAAGATTCAAAGGTTGAGTATAAAAGGCCTTTTGTCCTCCTCGCCTAGTTTCTTTATGCTTCTGGAATCCAAAAGCTTGTCCCCTTCCCTATCCTTCTGAACCACCAATTTTTGGCTCTCTTCTTTCTCCTAGGTCAGTTCCCTTCACCTTTCTTATCGTCCTTTTTCCTTTTCATGGCTCTCAATAGGAAGGGTGTTGAGAAATTATTGAAACATAATTGCCCCAACTTTATTGATTTTGATGATTCCCAAAAGCCATGAGTATCTTAAAGAAAACAATGTTTATTTATCAAAAACCTTGAGCTTCATTCAAGTTGGAAGGAATGAACTATCAATGGTCATATCAAATGTTTTTGAACAGTTAGAAAAAGAAGTTTCAAGATGTATGCTCAAAGGGATTTCAAAAAGGAATTTTCAATACATTATAATTCAATTGATGAATTCTTGAAACATGTCTTGAATCTATGATAAACTTCATATTTAACGTATTCAAGTCAAATTTATATTTTAAATTTAATTGGGACAAGTTTTAAAGTCAATCAGAACATTTTTCTGATTTTTGTATCGGTCCCGAGCCGACTCATGAGTTTCTGAGTCGACTCCCCAGTTTGCCTGAGTTTCTCGAGTCGACCCTTGGTTTTCAAGAGTCGACCCCTGAATTCTTGCGAGCCGACTCCTGTCTGTGCGAGCCGACTCCGCTCAAACAACAGAACCCATGTTTTTTAAGCACTTCTCGAGTCGACTCCCAGTATTCCTCGAGTCGACTCCCGACTTTCAGGAGCCGACACTTATGTTTTCGCGAGTCGACCCCTCAATGGTTAAAATGTTTCTATTTTTGGTAATCGACCTTGAGCCGACTCCCTCAGAGCTCGAGTCGACTCCGCGAGTTCTGGGCGTGATTTTAAAGATGACACATCAGCCCCAACGGTAAGATTTTTGAATAACGGCTATTTTTCCCTGTCTCTAACGGATATATTTTTGCAGATTCTATAAATAGAGGAGTTCTTTTCAAATCAAAACAACCCAGAGAAAATCAAAAAGAGAGAAAAGAATATCATTTGAAAAGAGGGAAAAACAGAGCATATTGGAAAAATTATTTTTGCTCAAAGAGGAGTGTTTCAAAAGGAGTGAAATCCAAGTGAAAGTTTCGTCTACTCCTTCTCATCATTCCACAAAAGCCAGAAGAAAATCCAAGTGCGTTTCAAAGGTCAAATCTGCGGATTTTCAAAAGAGGAAAAAGCTTCATCTCAACTCAAAAGTCTTCAACCGTCAAGAATCTAGCTGAGGCGTGATTCAACACTTCAAGAGGAGTTGAAGAGAAGAAGGGAGAAAGCCCAAGCATCTACCATCGGCAAAATTATCAGGCTTTTCTAACCTTATATCATTTTGTACTTAATTTGTATATCTGCTCAAGGGGAGCACTTATTGTTCAAACTCTTTCATTATCATTTGTTTGCTGATTCAATCAGTGGATTGAATTAGTGGAGGTTGGTATACCTCGTTGCAAGCCGGAGTGCTTGTGTTGGGTTAGTTGTGAGCCCAAAGAAAAACAACGTGTAGGGTTTTGTGCTGGTAAGCCCGAGTTAAAACCAGCTGGGTTCGTTGTGCGCCCGTAAAACAACAAGTTTGAGTTGTGAGCTTGGAAAACAACTCGGCTGTAATCTAGAGAGATTATAGTGTGGACCCAAGTGAATCTTGGGAGTGGACGTAGGTGCTGGTTGCGCCGAACCACTATAAAATTGCCTTGTGTTTGCCGTGCCTAATTTTCTCTATCTCTATCTCTCTTTATTTGCTTGTGTATTAATTTTAGTTAGCCTCTCACTTGCACATCTTGCTAACTAATCAATTAAAGTTAAAAAGTCTTAAATTTTTAAGAACCCAATTCACCCCCCCCCTCTTGGGTTGCCATCTGGGCCAACAATTGGTATCAGAGCAAGTGCTCATTTAGAATTTGATCTCACGATCAAGGGCTAAAGATCCATATGGCAACACAAATTGGTCAAGTTTTGCTGAAGGTCATTCTACGAATAGACCTCCACTTTTTAATGGCTCAAACTATTCTTATTGGAAAGCTAGAATGAGGATATTCATTCAAGCTTCTGATTATGAGCTTTGGGGTGTTATAAAATGGACCTAGTACACCCACACACTTATTGATGGCACTATTGTTCCTAAACCCGAAAGGGATTGGAATGATAATGATAGGAGAATGGCACAACTTAATGCTAAGGCCATTAATATTATATTGTTCCTTAGACTCAAATGAATTCAACCGAATCTCAACTTGTAATTCCGCAAAAGAAATTTGGGATAGGTTGGAAATAACTCATGAAGGAACAAACCAAGTAAAAGAATCAAAAATAAACATTTTGGTTCACAAATATGAATTGTTTACAATGGAACAAACTGAAACCATCACATGCATGTTCACTAGATTTACTGATATTGTGAATGGTTTGAAAAGTCTTGGTAGAGTTTATACTAATGCTGATCTTGTGCGTAAAATTCTTAGGTCACTACCAAGATCGTGGGAAGCAAAAGTCACTGCCATCCAAGAAGCAAAGGACCTCAATGCACTACCTTTAGAGGAGCTTCTAGGATCCTTAATGACCCACGAGTTAACAATGAAGCAGCATGTTGAGGAGGAAACAAAAAGAAGGAAAACTTTTGCCCTCAAGACTGCAGAAATGGAAGAGAGCAGCAGTGAAAGTAATGATGAAGATGATGAGGAAACTGCTCTCTTGGCCAAAAAGTTCAGAAAATTTATGAGAAAAAGGCCATTCCATAAAAAGAAATTTGGAGCAAGATTTGAAGGAGAAAAGGATAAGAAAAAGGACAAGGAGAAAGAAAAAGAAAAAGAGCCCTTAGTATGCTATGAGTGCAAAAAGCCAGGGCACTTCAAGTATGATTGTCCTTTGCTGAAAAAGGCCTACAAGAAAAAGAAGAAAGCTTATATGGCAACATGGTCTGAAGAATCTTCCTCGTCGGAAGAAGATGAGCAAAAGGAAGTTGCCAATATTTGTTTCATGGCCAACGACGACGACAACGACAATGAGGTAAGTTCTGAAAACTCAAATGATGATTTTACATTTGATGAAATGTTTGAGGCTTTCAATGAACTTATGATTGATTTTAAATCCTTAAAGAAAAAGTATAAGTTTTTGAAAAATGACAATATTAGTTTAGCTAAAAGTAAAAATGAATTAGCTTTAGAAGTTAAGAACTTAACAATGAAAAAGAAGAACTTAGAAAGAAAGAGATAATCTTAATCAAGAAAAAGATTTATTAAAATCTGAAACTAAAAACTCAACTAAAGATTTAAAAGATCAAATAGAAACTTTAGCTTTAGATAAAGAACAGCAAGCTAAAGAAATTGACTCTCTTAAGAAAGATGTTAAAAAATATAAAGACATTGTTGAGAAATTCACCTTAAGTTCAACTAAACTTAACATGATCCTAGATAGTCAAAAAGCTGTTTTTGACAAAGCTGGTTTAGGATATAACACTTTAAGGAAACAGAAATCTCTAAAGAATATTTTTGTAAAAGCCAACCAAAGTAATATAACTTGTTTTAAATGTAATGAAAAAGGTCATAAATCATTTGAATGCAAAACGTTAAAGAATAACAACAAGTTAAATATTAAAGCTAAGAAAATATGGGTTCCGAAAGGAACAATTTTTATTGCTGCTAACCATGAAGGACCCAAGAAAGCTTGGGTACCTAAGCATAAAGTTTGATGATATTGCAGGAATGTCTTGTAGCCAAAAGATCAAAGAAAAAGTGGTACCTTGATAGTGGCTGCTCAAGACATATGACGGGTGACAAAGATGAATTCATCACCCTAGAAGAAAAGAAAGGTGGAGTTGTGACGTTTGGCGACAACGGTAAAGGTCAAATTATGGGCCTTGGTAAAGTTCGCATAACTCCATCTATAGTTATTGATAATGTACTTTATGTTAATGGTTTGAAGCATAATCTAATTAGCATAAGTCAATTATGTGATAAAAATTTTAATGTTTCATTTAAATCTTCTATATGCACTGTAACTAATTCTATTGATGATAGCATTGTATTTACTGGTTATAGACATGGCAATGTTTACTTAGTTGATCTAAAAAATTATCTTTGAGTGATCATTGCTTAATTGCTGACAATGCTAACATAAATGAAATTAGTTGGTTGTGGCATCGTAGATTAGGTCATGCAAGCACACACCTTATTTCAAAACTAATTAAAATGGATTTAGTTAAAGGATTACCTAAACTAGATTTTGAAAATAATAAAATATGTGATGCATGTCAATTTGGAAAACAAACTAGAAGTTCTTTTAAATCTAAAAACATTGTTTCAACTTCTAGGGGACTAGAGCTACTTCACATGGATCTTTTCGGACCAACTAGAACCACAAGTCTAGGAGGAAAGAAATATGGTCTAGTGATTGTAGATGATTATTCTAGATATACTTGGGTAATGTTTTTAGCTCACAAAGATGAGACTTTCTCGATGTTCCTGAAATTTTTCAAGAAAGTCACAAATGAGAAAAACACTACTAGTATCTCTAGAAGTGATCATGGAACAGAATTTGAAAATCACTTATTTGAAAATTTCTGCACTGAAAATGGAATTAATCATAATTTTTCAGCCCCTAGGACTCCACAACAAAATGGTGTAGTTGAAAGAAAAAATAGAACTCTAGAAGACATGGCCCGTACCATGCTATGTGAAAGCAACTTACCAAAGTATTTTTGGGCGGAAGCAATTAACACAGCATGTTACATATTAAACAGAGCTTTAATAAGACCAATATTAAAGAAAACACCTTATGAATTATGGAATGAAAGAAAACCAAATATAAAATACTTTCATGCATTTGGATGTAAATGTTTCATTCATAATAATGGTAAAAACAACTTAGGAAAATTTGATGCTAAATCTGATGAAGGAATTTTTCTAGGTTATTCAACAACTAGTAAGGCATATAGAATCTTTAACAAGAAAACCTTAGTAGTTGAAGAATCCATTCATGTAGTTTTTGATGAATCTTTAGCAACTGGATCTGAAAAGATTGATGATGAGGAAGATACAAACATAATTGAAAAAGATCTTGAAAAACTTAATATTGAAGTATCTTCTGATCATGAACAAGAGGCTAAAGATGATGATTCACATAAGGACGATGATGTCAATATTGATCATAATGATGTAGATCTTCCAAGAGACTGGAGATATGCTCATAGTCATCCTAAGGAATTGATTATAGGCGATCCATCTCAAGGAATAAGGACTAGATCATACATGAGAAATATTAGTAATCATCTTGCATTTGTATCACAAATTGAACCTAAAACTATAGAAGAAGCTGAAAAAGATAATAATTGGATGTTAGCTATGCAAGAAGAACTAAATCAATTTACAAGAAATAATGTTTGGACCTTAGTTGAAAGACCTAAAAATCATTCAGTAATAGGATCAAAATGGATTTATAGAAATAAACTAGATGAAAATGGCATTGTAATTAGAAACAAAGCTAGATTGGTTGCTAAAGGATATAATCAAGAGGAAGGTATTGATTTTGATGAAACCTTTGCACCAGTAGCTAGATTAGAAGCCATTAGGCTATTACTTGCATTTGCATGTCATATGAACATTAACTTATTTCAAATGGATGTAAAAAGCGCATTTTTAAATGGATTTATTAATGAAGAAGTTTATGTAGAACAACCACCAGGTTTTGAAGATCACGAATTTTCAAATCACGTTTTTAAATTGCACAAAGCTTTATATGGTTTGAAACAAGCACCTAGAGCTTGGTATGATAGGTTAAGTAAATTCTTAATAGAAAATGATTTTACAAGAGGAAATGTTGATAAAACTTTGTTTTTGAAAAGAAAAGGTAAAGATTTACTTGTAGTACAAATATACGTAGATGACATTATTTTTGGTGCTACTAACGATTCTCTTTGTCAAGAATTTGCAAAGTTGATGCAGGGAGAATTCGAGATGAGCATGATGGGAGAACTCAACTTCTTCCTTGGACTCCAGATCAAACAAAGCAAAGAGGGAATCTTTATCAACCAAACCAAATACACAAGAGAACTACTCAAAAAGTTTGGTATGGAAACAATGAAACCCCTCGGAACTCCAATGAGTCCTTCATGCAAGCTGGACAAAGATGAAGAAGGTAAAAAGGTTGATCAAAAGTATTATCGAGGTATAATCGGATCCCTTCTTTATTTAACAGCAAGTAGACCAGATATCATGTTTTCAGTATGTTTATGTGCTAGATTTCAATCTGAACCTAAAGAATCACATTTAATAGCTGTTAAAAGAATTTTAAGATATCTAAATGGAACTAAAAATGTAGGTTTATGGTATTCTAGAGATTCCACATTAAACCTAATTGCATATTCAGATTCTGATTATGCTGGATGTAAATTAGATAGAAAAAGCACAAGTGGTGCATGCCAATTCTTAGGTAGTAACTTAATCACATGGTTTAGCAAAAAGCAAAATTCAGTTGCATTATCAACTACTGAAGCTGAATATGTAGCAGCTGGAAGTTGCTGTGCGCAAATCCTATGGATTAAGCGACAACTTGAAGACTATGGTATCACACTTGATAAAACACCCATAAGATGTGATAACACTAGCGCAATCAACTTAACTAAAAATCCAATTCAACACTCAAGAACAAAACACATAGAAATTAGATATCATTTTATAAGGGAACATGTAGCTAATGATGAAATTTGTTTAGATTATGTAAACACTGAAGAACAATTAGCTGACATATTCACTAAACCTTTAAATGAAGAAAGATTTTGTTATCTTAGAGGAGAGCTTAGGAATTTGTAATCCTTTTGAATAAATTTGAAACCTCTAAGGAAATATATCTAGAATTCTTTCAAATCCTCAAAATCTTAAGGAAATCTTATCTAGAACTCATATCAATTTGATCTCTCAAAGTCCATGATTTTTAATCATACTCAAAGATCAAATGGTTCATTTCGACATTCAAAAATTTTTTTTCTGAATTTGTCCGGGAGCCGACTCGAGAGTTTCGGAGTCGACTCGAGTTTCTGCTGAAACTCAGGAGTCGACCCCTCCTCTGAGCGAGTCGACTCGAGATCGTGTCCGTGCTCTGTGACTTGTCGCGAGCCGACTCCACACTTTGCGCGAGTCGACTCGACGTGGTCCCAGTCGATTTATTTAGGGCACGAGTCGACCCGACGGACATTCCATTCTTCCAAAATCTTCCAAATCCTCTCCAAAACCTTCCCAAAACCCTCCAAACTTCAATTAACCTCTGATTAAACAATCCTTCAAGATCAATGGCACCTAAAACCCGAGGAGCAAGCTCGAGTGGCGCCGGTGTGAAGAGAAAAAGGACCGTTCGACGACCCGTCCGCGAGCCGTCAACGGATTCCTCTTCTACGCCTTCGGCTAGTGATCCTCCAGCTCCAGCTCCAGCTCCTACCCCCAGGTAGATCTTCTAGCCAGTAGGATTGTAACCACAGGAAGGAAAGTGGATTTCGAATTGTTTGAGAATGAGGGATTTATCATTGGTAGACAACTAATCGAGATGGGTTTTGAGTATATTTGTTCTTGGATTGCCCAACCTATCCTGCTTTGGTCAAAGAATTTTACAAGAACTTGTCTAGAGGAGATGATGGCCTTGTAAGCAAGGTTAGAGGCATCAGTTTAAACATTACATCCTCCATTCTTTCTAGACTTTTGAAGTTACCCTTATCTGGACCTTCTACATTTGCCCCTGAAGATAGGTCTCCTGCTCTCAATCGTCTTTTGAACCGTAACTTTGAGGGATTTGAGGAAGTCTTTGCTAGTCAACTACCATTGGAACTAAGGCTTCTACACAATATTGCAGCAGGATCTTATTTCCCAAGACAGGCCGGTTTGACTATGTTTCTGAACGAGATATCTTTATCATGGATGCAGTTGTATCTGGGAAACCCATCAATCTGCCTAGGATGATGATTTGGTATATTGCAGACTGTAGGGAAAGAAGAAATCGAGCTTACCCTATGGCATGGTTTTGACTAAATTATTTCTTAGCCAAGGGATTGTGTTCAGTGATAGTGAGCCAAAGAAGAGTTAAGACATACAGATTATTATACTTTGGCTACAATTCATCGCATGGGGTTTATTAAGAAAAATGGAAGTTGGGAGAGAAAGACTGTACTGAGGATAGAGACTTAGATGCAGAGGCACCCAGACTTCTTTGAGACATTCATCTCCGGAGCCTCCTCAGCATTCATCTATTCCAGATTCTATTCCAGCTCCTACTGCAGATCCTACCCCTGCTCCTACTATTGATCCTGCACAGTCTTCCACTGTTTCATCTGCTAGTTTTTCTGATACTCAGTTGGATCAACTTCGATCTTTATTCAAGTCTGAGTTAAGTGATCAAGAAAAGAGATTGAAAGATGAATTTAATGATAAGTATATGAACTTAAAAGAAGCATTGTATTCTCTCAGTGATCGTGTTGCATTGATTGAGTCCACTCTTAGCTCATCTTCCGGTTCCTTAAGTGAAAATTTAAAGAATATCTTTGGAGAGCTTAAGGACATTTGCGGTGACTCGGAGACTTACTCCAATGCAACGCAGAGCTTCAAGAAAAAATCACTTCTGCTTGTACTTTTGTTGATGAAAAACTTAAAGACTATGTAAGACTTCAATGCGAAGGAATGAAGCAAATTGTAGATCATTTGAATAGAATCACTAGAAGAAATTTTTAAGTTTTCATGTAACCTTTTTTTGATGTAATCAATTTACTTTCAATGCAATGTACAAGTTTACATTTCCATGTACTTTCATTTTGAAGTAATGAGAATGTTTGATGCTTCACTTTTGTCTATTTCAATTGTGAGTACCCTTGAATATCTTTGAATGCTTATGTTTAAATTGATATAATTTTGAATATCTCAATACTCAATTGATAACTTTGATGCTGAATGAATTCAAATGAGTTTAATCAATTTGATGCTCTGATGCATCTCAACCTTTTTGTTGATTACAAAAAAGGGGGAGAGATTTATATGAATTAATCGTATATTGCATCATCTTTTTAATTGCCTTAATTAAAAAATGGGGAGAGAATTAAATAATTAAAAAAAATATATGTTTCATATAAGGGGAAGAGATAAATTGAATTTCATAAAGGAATTGCTTAAGTTTTTGATTTTGAAAAATTTTGAATGATTTATAAGATTAAGGTTCATAGGGGGAGCTACCTCATTGAGGGGGAGCCTTTCCATGAACACAAAAGTTGATTTTGGAATCACAAATTTTTTTAATTTTATAATGCATATACTCAATGTTTTTGTCATCATCAAAAAGGGGGAGATTGTTGAGAAATTATTGAAACATAATTGCCCCAACTTTATTGATTTTGATGATTCCCAAAAGCCATGAGTATTTAAAGAAAACAATATGTTTATTTATCAAAAACCTTGAGCTTATTCAAATTGAAGGAATGAACTATCAATGGTCATATCAAATGTTTTTTGAACAGTTAGAAAAAGAAGTTTCAAGTGTATGCTCAAAAGGATTTCAAAAAGGAATTTTCAATACATTATAATTCAATCGATGAATTCTTGAAACATGTCTTGAATCCATGATAAACGTCATATTTAATGTATTCAAGTCAAATTTATATTTTAAATTTAATTGGGACAAGTTTTAAAGTCAATCAGAACATTTTTCTGATTTTTGTATCGGTCCCGAGCCGACTCATGAGTTTCCGAGTCGACTCCCCAGTTTGCCTGAGTTTCTCGAGTCGACCCTTGGTTTTCAAGAGTCGACCCCTGAATTCTTGCGAGCCGACTCCTGTCTGTGCGAGCCGACTCCGCTCAAACAACAGAACCCATGTTTTTTGAGCACTTCTCGAGTCGACTCCCAGTATTCCTCGAGTCGACTCCCGACTTTCAGGAGCCGACACTTATGTTTTCGCGAGTCGACCCCTCAATGGTTAAAATGTTTCTATTTTTGGTAATCGACCTCGAGCCGACTCCCTCAGAGCTCGAGTCGACTCCGCGAGTTCTGGGCGCGATTTTTAACGATGACACATCAGCCCCAACGGTAAGATTTTTGAATAACGGCTATTTTTCCTGTCTCTAACGGATATATTTTTGCAGATTCTATAAATAGAGGAGTTCTTTTCAAATCAAAACAACCCAGAGAAAATCAAAAAGAGAGAAAAGAATATCATTTGAAAAGAGGGAAAAACAGAGCATATTGGAAAAATTATTTTTGCTCAAAGAGGAGTGTTTCAAAAGGAGTGAAATCCAAGTGAAAGTTTCGTCTACTCCTTCTCATCATTCCACAAAAGCCAGAAGAAAATCCAAGTGCATTTCAAAGGTCAAATCTGCGGATTTTCAAAAGAGAAAAAGCTTCATCTCAACTCAAAAGTCTTCAACCGTCAAGAATCTAGCTGAGGCGTGATTCAACACTTCAAGAGGAGTTGAAGAGAAGAAGGGAGAAAGCCCAAGCATCTACCATCGGCAAAATTATCAGGCTTTTCTAACCTTATATTTTGTACTTAATTTGTATATCTGCTCAAGGGGAGCACCTTATTGTTCAAACTCTTTCATTATCATTTGTTTGCTGATTCAATCAGTGGATTGAATTAGTGGAGGTTGGTATACCTCGTTGCAAGCCGGAGTGCTTGTGTTGGGTTAGTTGTAAGCCCAAAGAAAAACAACGTGTAGGGTTTTGTGCTGGTAAGCCCGAGTTAAAACCAGCTGGGTTCGTTGTGCGCCCGTGAAAACAACAAGTTTGAGTTGTGAGCTTGGAAAACAACTCGGCTGTAATCTTGAGAGATTATAGTGTGGACCCAAGTGAATCTTGGGAGTGGACGTAGGTGCTGGTTGCGCCGAACCACTATAAAATTGCCTTGTGTTTGCCGTGCCTAATTTTCTCTATCTCTATCTCTCTTTATTTGCTTGTGTATTAATTTTAGTTAGCCTCTCACTTGCACATCTTGCTAACTAATCAACCAAAGTTAAAAAGTCTTAAATTTTTAAGAACCCAATTCACCCCCCCCCCCCTCTTGGGTTGCCATCTGGGCCAACAAAGGGTAAAAGACCAATAATGGCCTCTTCCCCCTCGTCCGCCTCTAAGGATGAGGTTCCCTTGACACAGCTTTGAGCGGCTGGCGGAGTTTTGATCCATGAGCATTCGTTGACTATGGCCCTGTAAACCCTGGTTTAAAAAAAAAAAAGGAAGAGCGATCGGCATGGCAATGCGGCACCGCAGCCGTACCCGCATGCGGGCGGCACTCTAGCTTCGCCAATCAAAGAAGGGGGCACCGATGTGCCCCCTCTTCATACGAACACAGGCGAGGGGCTAACCCTCCTCTCGCCATGATATAAGGTAGGGGGAGGAGCCCCCCTTCTTCTCCATGATCGCCACCCCCTACCCATGCCGGCTGCCTCCTCGCCTCGCCGCCCTCCAGCAAGGTAAGAGAAAGGGAGAAAGGGAGAGAAGAAGAATGGAAGAGGGCCACCGGAGGCCCTCCCCTTGAACGAGAGCCAAACCGGCTCCCGTAAGTTGGTTCAGGCTCGGTGACGTGCTCGCTGGCTCGCCGAGCCCGAGCCCCGAGCATCAGCCCCCACCGGCGAAGGGGAGGCGTTCGGTGGGGTTCGGCTAGCCTCCTACCGGCCGGCCACGCCACCAAACCAAGGGAGGATGAAACAGAGAAACAGAGGAGGGGAAGAAAGAAAGAAAGAAAGAGAAGAGAGAGGGAGAGGCCACCGTCGACGGACGGCACTAGGCCAGTCGCTGGCGGCCAGGTAAGCCCTGGAAGGGGCTGGTGTGACCCTACGTTGCTGGCCACTTTCCCCCTGTTCTGACCACTGGTTCGAGTGAAACCGGGGAGACGGGGGAGAAAGAAAGGGGCTAGGCCTGGGTCCGGCTCAGCCCAGTTAGCCCTTTTAGGCTGACTTTTTGGGTCCCAAATTGGATCAGGTCCAATAAAAGGAGAATACGGCTTGGATCAGTGTTGATCCTAGTTTCTTGGAGTATTTTTATTTTCCCATTTGAGCTTATATATTGGGAGATATTCAAGCCCCAAGTTGGCCCTAGAATTAAACTGGGTAGAATTTAAAAGCTATTTTGATATACTGATTTTGGAGATTAAAAATGGGAACATTTATGTTGTAGGTACCCAGGTGCATAAATAGCCAATTTGCACTTTTGGATTAGCGCAGAGAGGTAAGTAAGTCATTTATCATAGTTTTTATGAGTAAGTAATTTATTTATCACAATTTTTAGGAATAAGTAATCCATTTATCATAATTTTCAAGAATTATTAAATTATGAAATATTTAAATGCTATGCTGATATATATATATTGCATTATTTGGAATATGAGAAAATGGATTTGATATTGAAAGTATGTTGTTATGCTACATGCTATTTTGCAAACGTGACGGGATATGATTACTTTGACTTTGCAAAACAAATTTGATATAATTTTATGCAATTGCTAATGTTCAAACCACTGTATATGTGAGAAGCTTATGCTTATGATGATGCATGATAGGTTGCATGTAAGGCATAAATATGATACTCGAGAATATGCTATTATGTGCCGCCACGGTTCTTCATAATATGAAATGATGTGATATGCCAAGAGATATGAGACCCACCATCATAGGGAGAATATGTGAAGGACGCACATCTGTAGGGTGAGCTGTAACTGATTATGATATATGACATGATTCTGGTATCGGGACCCTTCCTCTTAGGGAACATTTAAGAGTGATACACCAGTGGGGTGTTTATGGATATGGTGCAAGACTCTGGGACACAAATAAAAATTAATAATTATATAGATACAGTGGGTTTAATTGCATTGCATATTTCAAAATTATTGCATGACTAAGCTTCCAAAATTACTTTGAGCATATGGTATGCATGTTCTGATAACATGGCAAAATGTATTTGAAATTGAAAGCTTTATATGTGTTTCACATGCAAAATCTAATTTGATAAAGCCTGAAATGATTATATTATATAGTATGCTTACTTATTGAGTGTGAGCTCATTTAAATCTCACAATATTTTTCAAAGCCACAAGACTGAAGAATGGGATTTGGGGTAGTTGGAGCTTCTATCAGAGTAAATTAAGATCCAATATTTTGTTGTAACCCCATTGATTTATGTATGATGGGCATATAGCCCAAAACTCATAATTATGGCTTGTATTAAAGCCATTGACTCTGAATGACATAGATGTATTATCCTTTCTTGTATAAATTGGATTGTTATAGGATGCCTTGCATGCTAGGCATGCGGTGGGTTGCCACCCCTGGATCCCATATTGGGTCTGGGGCATGATAGCTTTTATGGTTTCAGAGCCTAGGTTTTGACCTTAGGAACAAACATAAGATGATACTAGGCAAAACAGTAGGAAGACACTGGGAGGGTAACAACTCTAAGAAGATTTTCAAGTAAATATGTTTTGAAAGCCTGAAATTTAGAGGTTTGTAAAGATATTTATTGGAACCAAACTTGGCAGGAAATAATAATGCCTCGTCACACTAGAAGTCTGCAACAATTTGAAGGTTCCCAGGCTGGTGACTCTGGCCAACAGGGAGGCCAGCAAACTTCTGGAGGCTTTGGTTTCATTAATTTGGCTGGCAATGGCCAGCAACAGCACCAGACTGAGATACTTTAGGTCCTCGTGGAAATGGTGCAGGCTATGCAGCAGTAGATCCAACAAGTCATGCTTGCTCAGCCCGTCCCTCCTACTCCGCAAACTCCACTAGTCGAACCCGAACCACCAGTCCATCTCGCTCCGCTGCAACCCTGGCAAGGAGGGGGTCGGAGCTTTGCTGAGTTTAAGAGCTTAGCCCCTGCTCCCTTCTCTGGATCCATCAACCCCGTTGATGTTGAGGGATGGATGAGGGAGATGGAAAAGGCCTTCATGGCCCATGGTAGCCAGGAGGAGGAGTGGATTAGATTTGCCACCTAGCTCCTTCAAGGGGAGGCATATGATTGGTTGTTACATATGAAGCAGCAATTGGATGGATATGTTGTCTCCTGGAGGGAGTTCAAGGAGGTCTTTTCGATAAATACTTCCCTAGTAGTGTGCAAAGACAGATGGAATCTGAGTTTCTTGAGCTGGAGCAGAAGAATCTCTCTGTGGCCCAGTACGAAGCCAAGTTCACTAGGCTAGCCCAGTTTGCTTCGGAAATAGTGACCACTGAGAGAGCCAAAATCACCAGGTTCACTGAAGGACTACGACCCAAACTGAGGCAAGCAGTCAATGCACTTGAACTCTCCATATATTGTGCTGTGGTGAGCAAAGCCCTGGTGATCGAAAGAGACATGAATAGGAACCAGATGGAGTGGGAGCTACAGAGGAAGAGGAAGGGGTCTTATTCGGGCCAATCTTTGAGGCATGCCAAGATGAAAGATACATATCAGCCCCCCTCAGGACTGAAGGGTAAGGAGACCCGTTGCCCTCACTGCGGGAACTTCCACCCGGGCAGGTGGTGCCATGGACCGAAAGGTGCCTGTTTCATATGTGAAAAAGTGGATCACAAGATGGCCACTTGTCCCCTTCAGAGAGATCAGCTGCTCCTCCAGATCTAGGAATGAACTAGCAGTAGCAACCGAGGACCCAGGGAAGGGTCTTCATCCTCACACAACAGGATGATGCCGCTTCTAACTCCATTGTGGCAGGTACACCTGTTACTTAAGTTTTCTTTTAAGATTATTTTGTTCATATGTGATATAATGCATTGATCATGAATGATAAATAGGATAAGTAATATGACATCTAAGACAAACTAAACTTTGTGCTCAGGGACAATTAAAGTAGGCAACACTTATGCTCAAACTTTAGTAGATCCGAATGCCATGCATCCGTTTATATCTGATGCTTATCTTGCCAATAATGTATCATTAACACCCGTTCCCCTAGAGCAAGAGTTGCACATTGCATTCCCAAATGGAGATATTATGAGGGTGGAGTCGGTATGTAGATCCTGCCTGATCAACCTGGGCGATATGAGGTGGGAGGCTGATTTAATCGTCCTTCCACTGAAGTCCTTCGATGTTATCCTTAGGATGGACTGGTTGGCCTCCTATCATACCTCAGTAGACTGTTTCAGAAAAATGGTGATCTTCAAAATTCCTAATCAACCTGAATTCAGTTTTATTGAAAGCCAAGAGCACCTGGCCTTAGTGTTTGTATAAGCACTGCAAGCTGCAAAATATTTGAAGAAAGGTGGCCAAGGATTTCTTGCTATGGTCAGAGACCTTCAGTAAGAAGAGGTCAAGTTGGAGGATATTCTAGTGGCTCAGGAGTTCCCTGATGTCTTCCCGGATGAATTGATCGAATTGCCCCCAGACTGTAAAGTTGAGTTCACCATTGACTTGGTCCCTGGCACTGGACCTATATCCAAGGCCCCTTATCGCATGGCCCCAGCTGAGCTAAAAGAGCTTAAGGGCCAATTGCAGGAGCTCCTAGATCGGAGATTTATCAGACCTAGTGTCTCTCCTTGGGGTGCTCCAGTATTATTTGTCAAAAAGAAAGATAGAAATCTTCAGCTCTACATTGATTACCAAGAAATTAATAAGATAACAGTGCGGAACAAGTATCCCTTACCGAGGATTGATCATCTATTTGATCAACTCCAAGGAGCTCAAGTATTCTCAAAGATTGATCTTCGATCAGGATACCATCAACTCAAGGTCAAGGCTGAAGATGTGCCTAAGACAGCATTCAGAACTAGGTATGGCCACTATGAGTTCTTGGTGATGTCGTTCGGGTTGACTAATGCCCTAGCAGCATTCATGGACTTGATGAATAGGATCTTTAAGCCATACTTGGACCAGTTTGTGATGGTATTCATTGATGACATCCTGATATATTCTAAAATCCAGGAGGAGCATGTAGACCACTTGAGCATGGTTCTGCAAACTCTTCGGGAAAAGAAGCTTTATGCCAAGCTACAGAAGTGTGACTTCTGGTTGAGCCAAGTATCTTTCTTAGGTCATATAATATCTAAAGATAGCATATATGTGGACCTAAAGAAGATTGAGGCAGTTGTAAACTAGAGTCGGCCTTCCAATGTATCCGAAGTAAGAAGCTTCGTGGAGCTAGCTAGATATTATCGTAGATTCGTGGAGGGCGTCTCTCGCATTGCTCTACCCTTGACTCACTTGATCCAAAAGCAAGTGAAGTTTGACTGGACTGAGAAGTGTGAGAAAAGCTTCCAGGAGCTGAAGTAATGCCTAGTGTCAGCCCCCGTCCTTATCCTTTCGTCAAGATCTGGAGGATTCATCCTATACATGGATGCTTCTCGGAAGGGATTGGGATGTGTTTCAATGCAAAATGAGAAGGTGATAACTTATGCCTCCAAACAGCTAAAGCCATATGAGCAAAATTATCCTATCCATGACCTGGAGTTGGCCGCTGTGATTTTTTCCTTAAAGATCTGGCGACATTATCTATATGGAGAGGCATGTGATGTGTACATAGACCACAAAAGTTTGAAATACATCTTCACTCAGAAGGAGTTAAACTTGAGGCAAAGGAGGTGGATGGAGCTACTAAAAGGTTATGACCTAAACCTGCACTATCATCCAGGGAAGGCCAATGTGGTAGCTGATGCCTTGAGCAGGAAGTCCTCCTCGGAGTTAGCTTCTATGATCACTTCTCAGCCTCACATTCAGAGGGATCTTGAGAAGTTGGAGGTTGAATTGCGAGTACAACGGTCCGATGGGCTTGTAGCAGCACTTGTACTCCAACCAACTCTGATAGATAGGATCAAGTCCTTCCAGAAAGAAGACTTAGACCTGCAAAAGATTAAGGAAGCTATGGAGTCAGGGGTCTAAAATGAATTTACTATAATGGAAGATGGAACCCTGAGATTTAACGATAGGCTCTATGTGTCAAATGTGGAGGATCTAAGGGCAGAGATTCTGAGGAAGGCCCACTATTCTCCCTATACAGTGCACCCAGGAGGTACCAAGATGTACAGAGACCTAAAAGAAAACTTTTGATGGAAGGGAATGAAGAGAGATATTGCTCAGTATGTGGCAAAATGTTTAGTATGTCAGCAAGTGAAGGCTGAGCATCAAAGGCCTACGGGACCCCTTCAATCTCTGATGATTCCATAATGGAAATGGGAGAAGATCACTATGGACTTCATGACTAGTCTGCCTAAGACCCCTAGGAGCAATGATGCAATATGGATCATTGTAGATAGATTGATGAAGTCAGCCTATTTCCTGCCATACAGAGTTGGGATCTCCAGTGAGAGAATGGCCATCAAGTATATTGAGCAAATCGTAAGGCTTCATGGCATTCCTGTATCTATTGTATCAGATCGAGATTCTAGGTTTGTGTTCTAATTCTGGAAGAGTCTTCATAGAGCTCTAGGGACCAAACTGAACTTCAGCACAGCCTTCCATCCCCAGACAGATGGACAGTCTGAGAGAACCATACAGACCTTGGAGGACATATTACGAGCCTGTGTGATGGACTTGGGTGGTGCTTGGGATAACCACTTATCTTTAGTGAAATTTGCTTACAATAATAGCTACGAAGCCAGTATCCAGATGGCTCCATTTGAGGCTTTGTATGGTAGGAAATGCAGATCTCCCTTATGTTGGGATGAAGTAGGGGAGAGAAAATTGTTGGGCCCTGAGCTGATTTGGCAGACAGTAGAGAAAGTGTAGTTGATCAAGGAATGACTCCACATAGCTTAGAGCCGACAAAAGAGCTATGCTGATGTGAGAAGAAGGGAGCTAAAATTTTAGGTTGGAGATCATATCTTCCTGAAGATATCACCAACCAAAATGTGATAAGATTTGGGATTAGAGGTAAGCTGAGTCCACGATACATTGGGCCATTTAAGATTCTAAGCAGAGTAGGGGATGTGGCTTATAGCTTGGCATTACCTTTAGCACTCTTTGGGGTACATAATGTATTTCATGTATCCATGTTGAGGAAGTATATTTCTGACCCCAGCCATATGATAGAATTTGAGCCCATGCAGTTAAGGAAGGATCTAACATATGAGGAGCATCCTGTTCATATTGTGGACCGCAAGGATTAGGTTTTAAAATGATGTAGCATTCCCTATGTCAAGGTTCAGTGGAGTAACCATTCTGAGAGGGAAGCTACTTGGGAGCTTAAGGAGGAAATTAAAGAAAAATATCCTCAATTGTTTGTAACTTAGCGTATATAAATGAAAAGATAGTAAATATATGGTCTTAATTTTGAATCTTAATTACTATTTCATGTGCATTAATTTTGAGGCCAAAATTTTTATAAGAATGGAAGGATGAAAACCCCGGTTAAAAAAAAAAAAGAAAGAGCGACCGGCATGGCAGTGCGGTGCCGCGGCCATACCCACATGCAGGTGGCACTCTGGCTTTGCCAGTCAAAGATGCGCCCCCTCTTCACACGGACACAGGTGAGGGGCTAACCCTCCCCTCGCCATGATATAAGGGGGGGAGGAGCCCCCGCTTCTTCTCCATGATCACCACCCCCTACCCATGTTGGTCACCTCCTCGCCTCGCCGCCCTCAAGCAAGGTAAGAGAGAGGGAGAAAGGGAGAGAAGAAGAAGGGAAGAGGGCCACCGGAGGCCCTCCCCTTAAACGGGAGCCAAACTGGCTCTCGTAAGTTGGTTCAGGCTCGGCGGCATGCTCGCTAGCTCGCCAAGACTTAGTAGTGTGGACACCAGGATCAGACAGAGGTTACTGAGCTCATTATTGATTTCTAATTGATGTATTTAAACTTTTGATTCCTATCAATCCATTTGAGTCCAAAGTCATTATGGATTTCTTACTTTATGTTTGTTTGACTTTAAGTCCTGTAATCAAGTTTTATCAGTATGAGTTCAGTAATTTTTATTTGAGTCAAGTTAAGATTTATTGAGTCAAAGTATAAGAAGTTAAAGACTCAAGACTATGAAGAATCACATTCAGTGCACCACCTCAGCAACCACATAAAATTTCAGTCAAAGTAGGTACCATCTACTCAATTAGAATATCACAGGATTTTTATAAAGTTATCTTATTATAAAAGAAAGTAAATAAGCCCCCTATGAAAGATGACTTGCCTCCCATCCCTTATGGAAAGTAAAATATGACGTCATTCTCTGATCTCTTTCTCTTGTTTCAAATTGCTACATATCTCCTTATTTAAAAATCATCCTCTGATCTCTTTTTCTTATTTCAGGATGCCGCCTATCTCCTTATTTGGAAACAATATGGCGCCCTTATTTTCTTTTTTTTATGTAATTCAAGGGTTAGGGTTTATTGTAAAAAACCCTTCTCTTCTTCTTATAGAGAAATAATTGATGATTAATGAAAAAGAGTCTTCTTTTTCTATTTTTCTGTGCTCCTGAGCATTGACACTCCGTGAAGGAGAGGGTGAGAGGCCCAACAAATACCCATTCTAACACCTATTTCAAGCATCCTAGCCCCAAGATGCCAAGGTGCTATGATCCTTAGATGAAGTCCTTTTTGCCTCTGGAACCATCTGAAGAAAAGACAAAACATCCACAGAAGCATAGCTTTTTCTTCCAAGTGCCCATCTTGGGAGCTATATGATCCAATCTTTTAAGACGAAGATCATCATTGCCTGGTAATCAGACCTATCTCTTCTTATAAGTTTTATTTTGTTGAAGAAAGAGCATGTTCTAAGTAGTGGTTTCTTAACCCTAGAATCATATTTTCTTTATTACTTAGTGAGTCATGTGTTAGTATATGCCCTATATCTAATTGGATTGAATGCTGTATACATTCTATGAATACAAATCAAATAAAATAGTTTTTATATCTATCCAGATGTCTTGTATTTGATATATTTGTCTGTAAGATAAAGTTCAAAAGAATGTGAACCATGCATATGGAATTTGTAATAGAGATTACAAATTATGAGATCCAAATTGCACGTTATGGTTCGATTCTTTAAACTTTCCTATTCGATGTGTAGATGGGACTGGACACCATCGAACACCGTGAGACTAGCACACATTGCATATCCTCACCCTTAGGGTGAGTAGCTGATTTCACAAGCTGAAGTATGAAGATACTTGGATAGGTGTGTGGATGCTCGTTATTGTAATGATGCATTGGATGACCCATACAGAGATCCCATATGGATATTCTATATAGTGTCGATGGTTGATCTCTAATGATGGTAGTGTGAGTGATCCTTTAACTTGAGATCTTCATTACATCTCATGTGTGGAATGTCATGCTTTGACGACATCTAAATGTTGCTCTAGCCACGGGTGGTAAATATGATATCGATTGGGTATGACATGTAGCACATGAAGATGGTGTTTGATCAAGATAGGATTCATCTCCCTTGATAGAAAGGGTTATATCCCACGGCCACTTGATGGATTAAATTGATTGTTAAATCCTTGCAAGGTTGAGTTGGAATTCAAAATGGTTTCGAAGTTCTAATTCATATGAGTCAATTTTTTCTGAGATCAAGTAAACAAAGATCAATTACAGAGTTGACACATTCCATACCACCGATTGATCTGGGATATGTGACGAAAGGATTTGATCATACGGTAACCGTTCATGGACAACTATTGTTGATGGTCACGTTAACAAAACCTTTAGCAGTTGGGTGGTCATGATACTTTTCTAGAGGCCTCTCATGATCTATAATCATATTGTTGACTTGGTCAAAGAGTTGTCCAATCATTCCTAGGGTCTGTGATTAGGACATGATTATTGCTAACATGTTAAAGGGCCTAATGGGTCACACGCATTAAGAAGAATTTTGGATGAATTAAAATGAGAATTAAATTAGATTTAATTCAGATAAGATGATCAATTAAATAATTGGGTAAGACCCAATTTAAAGAAGATAAAATAATAATGGATATGATCCATTATAGTAAAAGGAATGTTAAGGAGAAATTATTTGTGCATATGATGAACAAATAATTGGATACCCAAATATGACTTGATCCATGTAATGGATGGCTCTGATTATTCGGGCATGGATGGAAAATCTCAGCCATGTGAAGATGGAATCATGCCCATGGGATGAGGCATGATGAATCTCTACGGTTCGATGATGAACACGTACAGATTGGGGCATGTAGTTATGAGATATTCAAAGGCTGAGATTGTGACACTTGGATTAACGTTACCATGAGAATGGGAGTTTCTTCTGTTTTCTTGGATTAACGTTACCATGAAAAGAGGTCTCTTCTGTTTGACGTTACCATGAAAAGATGTCTCTTCTTCTCCCTTGGAACATTTCTTTCTCTCTCTATGTTGAGAAATTACTGAAACATAATTGCCCCAACTTTATTGATTTTGATGATTTCCAAAAGCCATGAGTATTTTAAAGGAAACAATGAGTTTATGTATCAAAAACCTTGAGCTTATTCAAAATGAAAAGAATGAACTCTAAATGTTTTAAACTCACTGAGTTTTGAGTCAAATTGAAAAAGAAGTTTCAAACTCTAAATTGAAGATTTCAAAAAGGAATTTTACACACTATAATTCAATCTATGAATTCTTGAAACATGTCTTGAATCCATGCTTAATGTCATAATTAATGTATTCAAGTCACATTGATATTTAAATTAATTTGGGACAAGTTTTAAAGTCTATCAGAACATTTTTCTGAATTTTGTATCGCTCCCGAGCCGACTCAAGGGTTTCCGAGTTGACTCCCCAATTGTCTGATTTTCAATGCTGTCCCGAGTCGACACTTGAGTTTTCAAGAGTCGACCCCTGAAACCTTCGCGAGCCGACTCAAGACTGTGCGAGCCGACTCGACTCAGACAGCAGAAAGGCTCATTTTTGAGCCCTTCTCGAGTCGACTCCCCGCATATCGCGAGTCGACCCCTGAAAGTTAGGCGTTTCTGGAATGGACTGTGCGAGCCGACTCCCACAAAGCTCGAGCCGACTCCACGAAATCTGGACGCGATTTTCAACGATGACACATCAGCTCCAACGGTAAGATTTTCAAATAACGGCTATTTTTCCTTGTCTCTAACGGATATATTTTTGCAGAATCTATAAATAGAGGAGCTCTTTTCAAATCAAAGAATCCAGAAAAAATCAAAAAGAGAGAAAAGAATATCTTTCAAAAAGAGGGAAAAACAGAGCTTTCATAGGAAAATCTTTTAGCTCAAAATAGAGTGATTCAAAAGGAGTGAAATCAAAGAGAAAGTTCGTCTGCTCCTTCTCATCAATCAACAAGAGTCAAAAGAAAATCCACAAGCGTTTCAAAGATCAAATCGAAGGATTTTCAAAAGGAGAAAAAGCTTCATCTCAACTCCAAAGTCTTCAACGGTCAAGAATCTTGCTGAGGCGTGATTCAACACTTCAAGAGGAGTTAAAGAGAAGAAGGAAGAAAGCCAAAGCCACTACCATCTGCAATACTATCAGGCTTTTCTAACCTTTTATTCTTTATTTGTATATTTGCTCAAGGGAGCATTTCATTACTTAAACTCTGTTATTTTGATTGTTTGCTGATTCAATCAGTGGATTGAATCAGTGGAGGTTGATATACCTCGTTGCAAGCCGGAGTGCTTGTGTTGGGTTAGTTGTGAGCCCGTGAAAAACAACGTGTAGGGTTTTGTGCTGGTAAGCCCGAGTTAAAACCAGCTGGGTTCGTTGTGCACCCGGTAAAACAACAAGTTTGAGTTGTGAGCTTGGAAAACAACTCGGCTGTAATCTAGAGAGATTATAGTGTGGACCCAAGTGAATCTTGGGAGTGGACGTAGGTGTTGGTTGCACCGAACCACTATAAAATTATCTTGTGTTTGCCGTGCCATATTTTCTCTCTCTCTATCTCTCTTTATCTGTTTGTGTATTAATTTAAGTTAGCTTCTCACTTGCACATCTTGCTAACTAATCAACTAAAGTTAAAAAGTCTTAAATTTTTAAGAACCCAATTCACCCCCCCTCTTGGGTTGCCATCTGGGCCAACAATTGGTATCAGAGCAAGTGCTCATTTAGAATTTGATCTCACGATCAAGGGCTAAAGATCCTTATGGCAACACAAAGTGGTTCAAGTTTTGCTGAAGGTCATTCTACGAATAGACCTCCTTTATTTAATGGAACCAACTATTCATATTGGAAAGCTAGAATGAGGATATTCATTCAAGCTTCGGATTATGAATTGTGGGGAGTAATAATAAATGGACCTAGTACACCCACACACCTTATTGATGGCACTATTGTTCCTAAGCCCGAAAGGGATTGGAATGATAATGATAGGAGAATGGCACAACTAAATGCTAAGGCCATTAATATTTTGTATTGTTCCTTAGACTCAAATGAATTCAACCGAATCTCAACATGTAATTCCGCAAAAGAAATTTGGGATAGGTTGGAAATTACACATGAAGGAACAAACCAAGTAAAAGAATCAAAGATAAATATTTTGGTTCATAAATATGAATTATTTACTATGGAACAAAATGAAACCATCACATGCATGTTCACTAGATTTACTGATATTGTGAATGGTTTGAAAAGTCTTGGAAAAGTTTATACTAATTCTGAGCTTGTTCGCAAAATCCTTAGGTCACTTCCAAGGACTGGGAAGCCAAGGTGACCGCCATACAAGAAGCCAAAGATCTGAACATCCTACCATTGGAAGAGCTTCTTGGTTCGCTGATGACTCATGAGCTTCAAGTCAAACAACATGTCAATGAGGATGAGTCAAGAAAGAAGAAGACCATCGCCCTCAAAGCTGCGGAAAAGGAAGTAAGCAGCAGCGATGATGAAGAGGATGATGATGATGAGACAGCCCTCCTTGCAAGGAAATTCAAGAAATTTATGCAAAGAAGGAGGCCCTTCCACAAAAAGAGATTTGTTTCAAAAATGGAAGGAGAAAAGGAAAAGGATAAGAAAAAGGAAAAGGACAAAGAGAAAGAGCCCTTAGTATGCTATGAATGTAAAAAGCCAGGGCATTTTAGATATGACTGTCCTTTACTTAAGAAGGCCTACAAGAAAAAGAAAAAGGCCTACATGGCAACTTGGACTGATAGTGAAGAGTCTTCTTCCGAAGAAGAAGAACAAAAAGAAGTTGCTAATGTCTGCTTCATGGCCAACGACGACGACAACGACAATGAGGTAAGTTCTGAAAACTCAAATGATGAATTTACATTTGATGAAATGTTTGAGGCTTTCAATGAACTTATGATTGATTTTAAATCCTTGAAAAAGAAGTATAAGTTTTTGAAAAATGATAATATTAGTTTAGCTAAAAGTAAAAATGAATTAGCTTTAGAAGTTAAGAACTTAACTAATGAAAAAGAAGAACTTAGCAAAGAAAGAGATAATCTTAATCAAGAAATAGATTTGTTAAATCTGAAACTAAAAACTCAACAAAGATTTAAAAGATCAATTAGAAACTTAGCTTTAGATAAAGAACAGCAAGTTAAAGAAAATGACTCTCTTAAGAAAGATGTTAAAAAATATAAAGACATTGTTGAGAAATTCACCTTAAGTTCAACTAAACTTAACATGATCTTAGATAGTCAAAAAGCTTTTTGACAAAGCAGGTTTAGGATATAACACATTAAGGAAACAAAAATCTTTAAAGAATATTTTTATAAAAGCCAACCAAAGTAATATAACTTGTTTCAAATGTAATGAAAAAGGTCATAAATCATTTGAATGCAAAACATTAAAAAATAACAACAAGTTAAATATTAAAGCAAAGAAAATATGGGTTCCGAAAGGAACAATTTTGTTGCTACTAACCATGAAGGACCCAAGAAAGCTTGGGTACCTAAACATAAAGTTTGATTATGTTGCAGGAATGTCTTGTAGCCAAAAGATCAAAGAAAAAGTGGTACCTTGATAGTGGCTGCTCAAGACATATGACGGGTGACAAAGATGAATTCATCACCCTAGAAGAAAAGAAAGGTGGAGTTGTTACGTTTGGCGATAACGGTAAAGGTCAAATTATGGGCCTTGGTAAAGTCCGTATAACTCCATCTATATTTATTGATAATGTACTTTATGTTGATGGTTTGAAGCATAATCTAATTAGTATAAGCCAATTATGTGATAAAAACTTTAATGTTTCATTTAAATCTTCTTATGCACTGTAACTAATTCTATTGATGATAGCATTGTATTTACTGGTTATAGACATGGCAATGTTTACTTAGTTGATCTAGAAAAATTATCTTTGAGTGATCATTGCTTAATTGCTGACAATGCTAACATAAATGAAATTAGTTGGTTGTGGCATCGTAGATTAGGTCATGCAAGCACACACCTTATTTCAAAATTAATTAAAATGGATTTAGTTAAAGGATTACCTAAACTAGATTTTGAAAACAACAAAATATGTGATGCATGTCAATTTGGAAAACAAACTAGAAGTTCTTTCAAATCTAAAAACATTGTTTCAACTTCTAGGGCACTAGAGCTACTTCACATGGATCTTTTCGGACCAACTAGAACCACAAGTCTAGGAGGAAAGAAATATGGTCTAGTGATTGTAGATGATTATTCTAGATATACTTGGGTAATGTTTTTAGCTCACAAAGATGAGACTTTCTCGATATTCCTGAAATTCTTCAAGAAAGTCACAAATGAGAAAAACACTACTATAGTATCTCTAAGAAGTGATCATGGAACAGAATTTGAAAATCACTTATTTGAAAGTTTTTGTTCTGAAAATGGAATTAATCATAATTTTTCAGCCCCTAGGACTCCACAGCAAAATGGTGTAGTTGAAAGGAAAAATAGGACTCTAGAAGACATGGCCCGTACCATGCTATGCGAAAGCAACTTACCAAAGTATTTTTGGGCGGAAGCTATTAACACAGCATGCTACATCTTAAATAGAGCCTTAATAAGACCAATCTTAAAGAAAACACCTTATGAATTATGGAATGAAAGAAAACCAAATATAAAATACTTTCATGCATTTGGATGTAAATGTTTCATTCATAATAATGGTAAAAACAACTTAGGAAAATTTGATGCTAAATCTGATGAAGGAATTTTTTAGGATATTCAACAACTAGTAAAGCTTATAGAGTATTTAACAAGAAAACCTTAGTAGTTGAAGAATCCATTCATATAGTTTTCGATGAGTCTTTAGCATCTAGTTCTGAAAAGCTTGATGATGAGGAAGATACAAACATAATTGAAAAAGATCTTGAAAAACTTAATATTGAAGTATCTTCTGATCATGAGCAAGAAGCTAAAGATGATGATTCACATAAGGACGATGATGTCAATATTGATCATAATGATATAGATCTTCCAAGAGACTGGAGATATGCTCATAGTCATCCCAAGGAATTGATTATAGGTGATCCATCTCAAGGAATAAGAACTAGATCATACATGAGAAATATTAGTAATCATCTTGCATTTGTATCACAAATTGAACCTAAAACTATTGAAGAAGCTGAAAAAGATAATAATTGGATGTTAGCAATGCAAGAAGAACTAAATCAATTTACTAGAAATAATGTTTGGACTTTAGTTGAAAGACCTAAAAATCATTCAGTAATAGGATCAAAATGGATTATAGAAATAAACTAGATGAAAATGGCATTGTAATTAGAAACAAAGCTAGATTGGTTGCTAAAGGATATAATCAAGAGGAAGGTATTGATTTTGATGAAACCTTTGCGCCAGTAGCTAGATTAGAAGCCATTAGGCTATTACTTGCATTTGCATGTCATATGAACTTTAACTTATTTCAAATGGATGTAAAAAGCGCATTTTTAAATGGATTTATAAATGAAGAAGTTTATGTAGAACAACCACCAGGTTTTGAAGATCACGAATTTTCAAATCACGTTTTTAAATTGCACAAAGCTTTATATGGTTTGAAACAAGCACCTAGAGCTTGGTATGATAGGTTAAGTAAATTCTTAATAGAAAATGATTTTACAAGAGGAAATGTTGATAAAACTTTGTTTTTGAAAAGAAAAAGTAAAGATTTACTTGTAGTACAAATATACGTAGATGACATTATTTTTGGTGCTACTAACGATTCTCTTTGTCAAGAATTTGCAAAGTTGATGCAGGGAGAATTCGAGATGAGCATGATGGGAGAACTCAACTTCTTCCTTGGACTCCAGATCAAACAAAGCAAAGAGGGAATCTTTATCAACCAAACCAAATACACAAGAGAACTACTCAAAAAGTTTGGTATGGAAACAATGAAACCCCTCGGAACTCCAATGAGTCCTTCATGCAAGCTGGACAAAGATGAAGAAGGTAAAAAGGTTGACCAAAAGTATTATCGAGGTATAATCGGATCCCTTCTTTATTTAACAGCAAGTAGACCAGATATTATGTTTTCAGTATGTTTATGTGCTAGATTTCAATCTGAACCTAAAGAATCACATTTAATAGCTGTTAAAAGAATTTTAAGATATCTAAATGGAACTAAAAATGTAGGTTTATGGTATTCTAGAGACTCCACATTAAACCTAATTGCATATTCAGATTCTGATTATGCTGGATGTAAATTAGATAGAAAAAGCACAAGTGGTGCATGCCATTTCTTAGGAAGTAACTTAATCACATGGTTTAGCAAAAAGCAAAATTCAGTTGCATTATCAACTACTGAAGCTGAATATGTAGCAGCTGGAAGTTGCTGTGCGCAAATCCTATGGATTAAGCGACAACTTGAAGACTATGGTATCACACTTGATAAAACTCCCATAAGATGTGATAACACTAGCGCAATCAACTTAACTAAAAATCCAATTCAACACTCAAGACAAAACACATAGAAATTAGATATCATTTTATAAGGGAACATGTAGCTAATGATGAAATTTGTTTAGATTATGTAAACACTGAAGAACAATTAGCTGACATATTTACAAAACCTTTAAGCGAAGAAAGATTTTGTTATCTTAGAGGAGAGTTAGGAATTTGTAACCCTTTTGAATAAATTTTGAAACCTCTAAGGAAATATATCTAGAGTTCTTTCAATTTCTCAAAATCTTAAGGAAATTTTATCTAGAACTCATATCAATTTGATCTATCAAAATCCATGATTTTTAATCATACTCAAAGATCAAATCCGGGTTCATTTCAGACACTTTGAAAAATTTCGATTTTTACTCTGAAATGGTTTCGGAGCCGACTCGAGAGTATCGGAGTCGACTCGAGTTTCTGCTGAAACTCAGGAGTCGACCCCTTCTCTGAGCGAGTCGACTCGAGATCGAGTCTGTGCTCTGTGACTTACCCGAGCCGACTCTACGCTTTGCGCGAGTCGACTCGACGTGGTCCCAAATCGCTTTATTAGGGCACGAGCGACCCATCGATCGATTCTAATCATTCCAAATCATTCTCAAAACCCTCCAAAACCTTCAAACTTTCCAAAATCTTCCAAAACCCTTAAACAATCATTCCACCTTGATTCAATGGCCCCCAAAACCCGTGGTGCTAGTAGTAGCCGTGCCGGGATGAAAAGAAAGAAGACCGTGCGTCGACCCGTTCGCGAGCCGACTCCGGACTCTCCGCCTTCTTCCTCTTCGGACGACTCACCTGCTCCTACTGCCACTACTCCTCAGGTAGATCAACTTGCGAGTAGAGTCATTACTACTGGAAGAAAGTTTGATTTTGATTTATTTGAGAGAGAGGGATTGCTTGTAGGATCACAGTTGAAAGAAATGGGATTTGAAAAAATATGCTCCTTGGACTGCCCAACATACCCAGCATTAGTTAAAGAGTTTTATAGAAATTTGACTAGAGGAGACAATGGATTGGTCAGTACTGTTAGAGGAATTGGTTTAAATGTAACTGCCGTCATTCTCTCTAAGTTATTGGACTTACCCCTATCTGGACCTTCCACTTTTGACCCAGAGGATAGGTCACCTGCCCTCACCAGATTATTGAATAGAAATTTTGAGGGATTTGAAGAAGTCTTTGCTAATCAGCTGCCACTGGACTTAAGATTGCTTCACAACATCTGCAGCAGGATTCTTTTCCCTAAGACAGGCCGTTTTGACTACTTGTCTGAGAGGGATATCTTTGTTATGGATGCTGTAGTTTCAGGCAAGCCAATCAACTTACCCATCATGATATTATGGTATATAGCTGATTGTGGGAGTAAGAGGAAATCCTGTCTTCCCTATGGTATGATCTTGACTCAGTTATTCAGAAGCCAAGGTATTGAATTTAGTGATAGTGAGCCCAGAAAAAATTTGAGACATACTGACTACTATTCATTGGCCACTATTCACCGCATGGGCTTCAAGAAAGTAAATGGTAATTGGATAAGAAAAGGTCAAGATGATGTTAGAGCTGCTGAGGACAGAGTTGAAGACATTGGAGCTGAGGTCGAGGTTGGACCTTCTGTTGCTGGACCGTCTGAGGCAGGACCTAGCATGCATTATTCTCCTCCACCTCAGACTTCATTCTTCTGTGAAATTTCAGATGAGCAGTTATGTCAACTTAGATCTATGTTTGCAGAGTTTGATAATCAAAGGAAAGATGAAATTGGTCAATTAAGAGAAGACATTAGAGAATTAAAGGAAGAAATCATTCAGACTTGACTTATTTTCATTTTCTGTTGGTACTCATGTGGATTCACTCAATGCTGAGCTTAAGAAGATATTTGAAAGACTTCAAGGGATAGCTATGGATCCAATGTGTATCTTGATAGAACCAATCAGTTAAGAAGAGATATAGATGCAGCAGTTGATCAAATTCAAGTAACCATGAATGATTTAACAAATCTCAAAAGATGATATCATGGAGATGATTGGACACTTAAAAGTTTAATTTTCAAGCGTGTCAAATGATCTTGATACTTTTTACAGTTTGTATTTCTAGATTGTATCTAGGAAGTTTTGTTTTAATATGAATGTATTTGAACTTTGATAAACTTAAGTTAGTTTAATTTCATTACAATGAGACTATGTTACATTTTGATGTAATTTGACTTACTTTTGAAGTAATGAGAAAAGTTATGTTCATTTCAATTATGAGTACCTTTGAATATCCTTGAATGCTTATGTTTAATTTGATATAATTTTGATAACTCAAATGCTGAATGAATTAGAAGGAATCTAATCTAGTTGATGCTCTGATGCATTTCAACCTTTTTGTTGATTACAAAAAAGGGGGAGAGATTTTATAGAGTTTATTCAATCGTATATGCCTTCATTCAATCAAAGTTTAATTTTGAAAGAGGGAGAGCATAAGGGGAAGAGATAAAGAATTTCATAAAGAAAATGCTTAAGTTCTGAATTTGAAAAATTTTGAATGATTTATAAATTAAGGTTCATAGGGGGAGCTACCTCATTGAGGGGGAGCCTTTCCATGAACACAAAAGTTGATTTTGGAATCACAATTTTTTCAATTTTATAATGCATATACTCAATGTTTTTGTCATCATCAAAAAGGGAGATTGTTGAGAAATTATTGAAACATAATTGCCCCAACTTTATTGATTTTGATGATTTCCAAAAGCCATGAGTATTTTAAAGGAAACAATGAGTTTATGTATCAAAAACCTTGAGCTTATTCAAAAAAAGAATGACTCTAAATGTTTAAACTCACTGAGTTTTGAATCAATTGAAAAAGAAGTTTCAAACTCTAAATTGAAGATTTCAAAAGGAATTTTTACATACTATAATTCAATCTATGAATTCTTGAAACATGTCTTGAATCCATGCTTAATGTCATATTAATGTATTCAAGTCACATTGATATTTAAATTAATTTGGGACGAGTTTTAAAGTCTATCAGAACATTTTTCTGATTTTGTATCGCTCCCGAGCCGACTCAAGGGTTTCCGAGTCGACTCCCCAATTGTCTGATTTTCAATGTTGTCCCGAGTCGACACTTGAGTTTTCAAGAGTCGACCCCTGAAACCTTCGCGAGCCGACTCAAGACTGTGCGAGCCGACTCGACTCAGACGGCAGAAAGGCTCATTTTTGAGCACTTCTCGAGTCGACTCCCCGCATATCGCGAGTCGACCCCTGAAAGTTAGGCGTTTCTGGAATGGACTGTGCGAGCCGACTCCCACAAAGCTCGAGCCGACTCCACGAAATCTGGACGCGATTTTCAACGATGACACATCAGCTCCAACGGTAAGATTTTCAAATAACGGCTATTTTTCCTTGTCTCTAACGGATATATTTTTGCAGAATCTATAAATAGAGGAGCTCTTTTCAACAAAAATCCAGAAAAAATCAAAAAGAGAGAAAAGAATATCTTTCAAAAAGAGGGAAAAACAGAGCTTTCATAGGAAAATCTTTAGCTCAAATAGAGTGATTCAAAAGGAGTGAAATCAAAGAGAAAGTTCGTCTGCTCCTTCTCATCAATCACAAGAGTCAAAAGAAAATCCACAAGCGTTTCAAAGATCAAATCGAAGGATTTTCAAAAGGAGAAAAAGCTTCATCTCAACTCCAAAGTCTTCAACGGTCAAGAATCTTGCTGAGGCGTGATTCAACACTTCAAGAGGAGTTAAAGAGAAGAAGGAAGAAAGCCAAAGCCACTACCATCTGCAATACTATCAGGCTTTTCTAACCTTTTATTCTTTACTTGTATATTTGCTCAAAGGGAGCATTTCATTACTTAAACTGTTATTTTGATTGTTTCTGATTCAATCAGTGGATTGAATCAGTGGAGGTTGATATACCTCGTTGCAAGCCGGAGTGCTTGTGTTGGGTTAGTTGTGAGCCCGTGAAAAACAACGTGTAGGGTTTTGTGCTGGTAAGCCCGAGTTAAAACCAGCTGGGTTCGTTGTGCACCCGGTAAAACAACAAGTTTGAGTTGTGAGCTTGGAAAATAACTCGGCTGTAATCTAGAGAGATTATAGTGTGGACCCAAGTGAATCTTGGGAGTGGACGTAGGTGTTGGTTGCACCGAACCACTATAAAATTGTCTTATGTTTGTCATGCCATATTTTCTCTCTCTATCTCTCTTTATCTGTTTGTGTATTAATTTAAGTTAGCTTCTCACTTGCACATCTTGCTAACTAATCAACTAAAGTTAAAAAGACTTAAATTTTTAAGAACCCAATTCACCCCCCCTCTTGGGTTGCCATCTGGGCCAACACTCTATAAATATGGTTCCTTCCTCCTAGGAAGATAGAGCATGAGAAGAAAAAGATTAGGTCTTTTAGATCTTGGAGATATCTTTTGTTTTGAATATTTTTATAAGGGGATTCAAGAGTTGCTAGCACCCTCTCTCCCTAAGTGTCATCTTCATACCTTGAAGGTCTTCATCCACTCTTCTTCGTGTGGATCACCGTTAGAGGCCGGACACATGGACGGCTAGTGGCAGAGGAGTCACCGACTTCATCCTTTTCTATATCGATAAAGGACTAAGGTATGAATAAATCTAATATTTTAGATTTTATTTGCAATTTAATGAATATGTTCCTAAGGATCATGGGCATCTAAAAATTTTGTATTATATTTCTGCTATGTTTTTATGAATTTGATTCATATCCTGAATAACTAATTCCCAACAGTGGTATCAGAGCCACCTTAGGCTATAGATTCATTAATCTGATAGGATACTTGAGTCAATATGATTAATAATATGAGTTTTTATTATGCTTAAATCCTGAATAGTTTTCATATATTGATAATAAATCTAAAATATAAAATTGTTTATTATTTGATGATAAACAATATTATTTAGATTTATGTATGTTCATTATCATGTTAAAATAGAGTACTTTGATATGTGATATCAGAGATAAAGAATTATTATATCATAATAATTAATAATTAATTTAGATTTAATCATATATGTGTCATGTTAAAATAGTAATCATTATTTATGCATGATAGATACTATATGCTGAAATCCTAAAATCATGTTTAGGATTTAATTTTAACATGATTATTGATATAATTAAGATCTGATATTCTTATGATAATGAACGTTGAAAACTTAGTTTGGATATTTAGATCAAGATAAGATTGTGATTAAATGTAATCATATGGAATTTAAAATTTTATATTTTGAATCTAAAATTTTATCATGACAA
The DNA here is from genome assembly GCA_900491605.1 of Calamus simplicifolius. Taxonomy (NCBI): domain Eukaryota; kingdom Viridiplantae; phylum Streptophyta; class Magnoliopsida; order Arecales; family Arecaceae; genus Calamus; species Calamus simplicifolius. Next base: position 418,758 of record UESW01001403.1, read on the forward strand.
GAATATGATTAGGGTTTGTTAGAGACATTAGGATTTACATGGGATGTGAAACCGATATATCATAACATGTAATTAAATGATAAGAAAATTTAAATTTGAATTAAGAATTCTTATCATAATACCCTAACAAGATCACTATCTATAGTTATCATAAAATGTAATAGATGATAAAGATTTAGGAAACTTAGACTTAACCACATCTTTGCTTGATCCTATGATCCTAATATTGGTCTGGTCAATTAGGCTTACATACATTGGTGTCTAAGATAAGTGATCATGGTTTTTAATTGATTTGTTCGCTGCCTGGGAAACCCATTCAATGGGATTGAAGGGTATGCTAAATAGGACCCCATTGATCAGCTAATTTGGCCATTGTTATGAAAAGCTCTTAATTGATTAGATCAATAAGGTTAATCAAGTTAGAAGCAATAGATCTGATCACATGATTAGGGTTTCTGTATCAAATAGTGGTCAAGGATCCTAATTTGATTAGGAATCCCAAATCATAAGATTTGATCTTATGATATTTTTAGGTTAATAAAGATTAATCTAAAATCTACATATAGGATATGTAACCTAGCATAGTACAAATGTTGTAATGTAAATGGGACCTATATGCGCTAAATCCCTCAACGAATATTAAGTCATAAGCCTTCCATTGTTCACATGATACAAAATCATTAGGTCATGAGATTTGTCATGCCAAAGCCGAGGTCGAGTGTACTTATGAGGAGTTGATTGTGGAACAATGGGTTGACTTAACTAGATTAGCTGGCATAATTGGCCAAAGTCAGGGTTAGTCTAATCTAGAGGCAAACTTTAGGGTGATCACATATGGATGTGATTGACAAGGCAATGTTCCCTAAATGATCTAGGAGTCACATTAGATGTGATTGATGATAATATACCAAATTTGGCTTACCGAGGTTTGTTGTGCCAAAGCCAAGGTCAAGGTAATTCAAATGAGGATCCTAGCCCACTAAGGAAATTGAATGCCAATTTCTCGAGATTAATAGAGAGGGCTATTAACCTTGATAAAATAGTGGAGAAACCAACTTAATTAAAAATCTAGAATAACCATATTAAGTTGGTTTTTAGTATTCATAGTAATTGACTCGTTCTAATTTTATGTAGGTTATCAGAGAAACCATAAATGTAAATATCAACCTTAGGAATATTTTAGAATCCAACAAATTGACTGGACTCAACTTCCCTGATTGGCTAAGGAATATAAGGATCATTCTTCGATCTGAAAAAAATCTTTTTGTCCTAGATGAGGTTGCACCGAAGGTCCCACCGTGGATACTCCAACTAAGGTTCATATGGCATACAACTGGTATAAAGATGCTGAAGACATGGCCACATGTTTGATGTTGGCCTCGATGTCACCTAATCTTCAGAAACAGCATGAGCATATGAATGCTTAGGAGATTTTGATGCACTTGCAAGAGTTGTTTGGTGCACAATCTTGATATGAGAGGTTTCAAACTTCTAAAGAGCTGTTTCAGTGCAAAATAACTGAGGATTCATCAGTAGGTGCCCACGTACTGAAAATGATCAATCTGATTAAAAAGTTGGCACGATTGGGTTTTGTAATGGATCACGAACTAAGTATTGAATTGGTTCTACAGTTATTACCTCCTAGCTATTCACAGTTTGTTCTTAATTTCAACATGAACAAGCTAGAGCGTCTCTACCTGAGCTCGCGAATATGCTGACGAATGTCAAGCCCAACATTAAGAAAGAAAAGGGCAGGTTATGGTCATGGAGTCCTTTGGCGCTCGTAAGAAGCGCCCAAAGAAGAATAAGGTCTAAAAGGCCAAGGCGACTAAACCAAATAAGGGCATTAAGAAAAATAAAGTAGCCAAGGAAAAGTGTCACTTCTATGGCAAGGAAGGGCACTGGAAGCGAAACTGCAAGGCTTATCTGGCTAGCCTGAAAGAAAAGAAACATATAGATGCTTCTACATCAGGTATATTTATGATTGAGATATTTTTTTGTTTCTTCTTATTCCACTTGGGTATTGGATATCGTTTGTGGATCTCATATTTGTATTAATATGCAGATGATAAGAAGCAGTAGAAAGCTGAAAAAAGATGAAGTGATCCTGCGCATGGGAAATGGAGCAAAGGTTGCTGCTTTAGCTGTAGGATCTTATTCTTTGTCTTTGCCCACTAGGCTTATAATGGAGCTTAGCAATTGTTACTATGTTCCAAACATAACAAAGAATATTATTTCCATTTCATGTCTTGTAAATGATGGATATACATTTGAAATTGAAAATAAAGGAATTTCAATTTTTAAAAATGAAATGTTCTTTGGTTCTGCTGAAATGTTTAACAGGATTTATGTTTTGAATTTATAATACCATATTCTCAATGTATAAACTAAGAAATTAAAATTAAATTATTCTAAGAACTCATTCCTATGGCACTGTCGTTTAGGCCATGTAAATGAAACACGTTTAACCAAGTTACATAAGGATGGCTACTTGGGCTCATTCGATTGAGAATCGTTTGAGGAATGTGAGTCGTGCTTACATGGTAAAATGACTAAGTCATCCTTTACTAAAAAGGGTGAGCGAGTAACTGAATATTTAGGACTAGTACATTCGGATGTATATGGTCCTATCAATATTCAGACAATAGGAGGTTTTTCTTACTTCATCACATTTATAGATGACCATAGCATGTATGGTTTATATATCTGATGAAGCACAAATATGAAGCCTTTGAAAAGTTCAAAGAATTCAGATCCGAGGTAGAAAAATAAAGTAGCAAAAGTATTAAGATACTTCGATCAAATCGAGGTGGGGAATACTTAAGCCATGAGTTCTTAGAATATTTGAAGGAGAATGGGATTCTCTCTTAGTGGACTCCTCCTGGTACGCCACAGCATAATGGTATATCAGAAAGGAGAAATCGCACATTATTAGAAATGGTGCGATCAATGATGAGCCTTACAAATCTTCTAAAAATGTTTTGGGATTATACCCTACACACAGCCAATACACTCTAAACCAAATTTCGTCTAAGTCAATCAGTTCCACTCCCTATGAGATATGGTGTGGAAAGAAACCAACCCTTAGTCATCTAAGGATTTGGGGTTGCTACGCTTATGTAAAGCGTAATGAGTCAGACAAGCTAGGAGCTAGATCCGACAAGTATAATTTTATGGGGTATCCTAAAGAAACAAAAGGATACTACTTCTACTACCCACTCGAGCAAAAGGTTTTTGTCTCAAGGCATGCCATGTTCCTAAAGAATGAGATTTTTCTAAGAAACGACAGTTGGAGAAATATTGAGATTAGTGAAACTCATGAACCACAAATTGACACAGACCGATTAGATGACGTGGAGCAAATGCCAAATGCAGTGGGAGTTGAGCAGGAGACTCAACTCACATTCAGGCGACATTTATGTGAGCCTCTATCAGAAATGATGGAGCAACAGGTAGCTCCAAGTACACATCAGCTACGTAGGTCTAGTAGAACACATCATATTTCTGAGAGATATGGATTTCTTATAGAATATGATAAGCCTACTAACTGCGAGGAAGCAATTTGTGATATTGACTTCAAGAGATGGCTTAAAGCCATGAAGTCTGAAATGGACTCCATGTACGACAACCAAGTATGGACTTTGGTTGATCCACCTGAAGGGATAAAACCCATTGGGTGCAAATGGATCTTCAAGAAGAAGACTGACATAGATGGTAATGTGATTATCTATAAGGCGAGACTAGTTGCAAAATGTTACAAGCAAAGGCAAGGTGTTGACTTTGATGAAACCTTTGGCAAATGAATGTCAAGACCACCTTCCTAAATGGTGATTTAATGAAGGATGTGTATATGACACAACCTGAGGGTTTTGAGTCCATTGATTCTCAAAAGGTATGCAAGCTGCAAAGGTCCATTTATGGACTTAAGCAAGCCTCTAGAAGTTGGAACATCCATTTTGATGAAACAATCAAAAAGTTTAATTTTATCAAAAATGAGGATGATCCATGTGTGTACAAGAAGATTAGTGGGAGTGCTATTGTTTTCCTGATATTATATGTAGATAACATATTATTGATAGGAAACAATGTATCCTTGCTGCAAGAAGTGAAGGATTGGTTGTCCAGCAAGTTCTCCATGAAAGATTTGGGAGAAGCAGCCTACATACTGGGTACTAAGATCTATAGAGATAGATTTAGGAGGTTGCTTGGATTGTCCCAATCAACGTACATAAATAAAGTGCTAAAATGATTTAGCATGGAGGAATCCAAGAAGGAATTTCTGCCGGTATCACATGGGATACATCTCTCCAAGGACATGAGTCCTAAGACCCAAATGGAGAGAGAGCACATGAATAGGATTCCATATGCCTCAGCAATCAGATCCATCATGTATGTGATGCTATGTATGAGACCTGATATTTCGTATGCATTGAGTATCACTAGTAGATACTAGGCAAACTCTGGTGAGAAACATTGGATGGCTGTCAAGAATATCCTTAAGTACTTACGAAGGACTAAGGATATGTTCTTGGTTTATGGAGGACCCGAACTCATAGTTCAGGATTATACAGATTCTAGTTTTCAGTCTGATAAAGATGATTATAAATCTCAATCAGGCTATGTCTTACACTCAATGGTGGTATAGTGAGCTGGAAGAGTTCCAAATATGAGATGACTACCGACTCTACGACTAAAGCCGAGTACATCGTAGCATCAGATGCAGCTAAAGAAACAGTTTGAATCAAAAAGTTTATCACTGAACTTGGTGTGGTTCCAAGCATTGCTGATCCAGTACACTTGTATTGTGACAACAATGGAGCTATTGCGCAAGCTAAGAAGCCAAGGTCTCATCAGAGGTCCAAACATATACTCAGAAGATACCATGTAATTAAAGAGATTATTGGTAGAAATAATGTAAAAATAGAATGAGTCCCCACTGAGGATAATGTAGCGATCCACTTACTAAAGCCCTGCTGCAGCAGAAGCATGATAATCATGTTAAGTCACTCGGTATTAAATACATGGGTGAATGGCTCTAGTGCAAGTGGAAGATTGTTAGTGTATGCCCTAGATCCAATTGGATTGAATGATGTATACATTCTATGAATACAAATCAAACAAAATGGTTTCTTTATATATCTAGATGTCTTTTATTTGATATATTTGTCTGTGAGATAAAGTCCAAAAGAATGTGGACCGTGCATATGGAATTTGTAATAGAGATTACAAATTGTGAGATCGAAATTGCACATTATGGTTTGATTCTTTAAACTTTTCTAGTCGATGTGTAGATGGGACTGGACACCATCGAACACCATGAGACTAGCACACATTGCATATCCTCACCCTTGGGGTGAGCAGCTGATTTCACAAGCTGAAGTATGAAGATACTTGGATAGGTATGTGGATGCTCATTATTGTAATGATGCATTGGATGACCCGTACAGAGATCCCATATGGATATTCTATATAGTATCGATGGTTGATCTCTAATGACGGTAGTGTGAGTGATCCTTTGACTTGAGATCTTTATTGCATCTCATGTGTGGAATGCCATGCTTTGACGACATCTAAACATCGCTCTAGCCATGGGTGGCAAATATGGTATCAGTTGGGTATGACATGAAGCACATGAAGATGGTATTTGATCAAGATAGGATTCATCTTCCTTGATAGAAAGGGTTATATCCCACAGCCACTTGATGGATTAAATCGATTGTTAAATCCTTGCAAGGTTGAGTTGGAATTCGAAATGGTTTCGAAGTTCTAATTCATATGAGTCAATTTTTCTTGAGATCAAGTAAATAAAGATCAAATATAGGGTTGACACATTCCATACCATTGATTGATCTAGGATATGTGACGAAAGAATTTGATCATACGGTAACCGTTCATGGACAGGTGTTGTTGATGGTCACGTCAACAAAACCTTTAGCAGTTGGGTGGTCATGATGCTTTGCTAGAGGCCTCTCATGATCTATAATCATGTTGTTGACTTGGACAAAGAGTTATTCAATCATTCCTAGGGTCTGTGATTAGGACATAATTATTACCAACATGTTAAAGGGCCTAATGGGTCACACGCATTAAGAAGAATTTTGGATGAATTAAAATGAGAATTAAATTAGATTTAATTCAGATAAGATAATCAATTAAATAATTGGGTAAGACCCAATTTAAAGAAGATAAAATAATAATGGATATGATCCATTATAGTAGAAGGAATGTTAAGGAGAAATTATTTATGCATATGATGAACAAATAATTGGATACCTAAATATGACTTGATCCATGTGATGGATGGCTCTGATTATTTGGGTATGGATGGAAAATCTCAACCATGTGAAGATGGAATCATGCCCATGGGATGAGACATGATGAATCTCTATGGTTCGATGATGAACACGTACAGATTGGGGCATGTAGTTATGAGATAACTAACTCCTAATTTCAAAGGCTGAGATTGTGATACTTGGATTAATATTACCATAATAATGGGCGTTTCTTCTGTTTCCTTGGAATAACGTTACCATGACATTACCATAAAAAGAGGTCTCTTCTGTTTCCTTAGATTAACGTTACCATGATGTTACCATGAAAAGAGGTCTTTTCTTCTCTTTGGAACATTTCTTTCTCTCCCTCTCTCTATAAATATGGTTCCTTCCTCGAAGATAGAACATAAGAAGAAAAAGATTAGATCTTTTAGATCTTCAGAGATATCTTCTGTTTTGAATATTTCTATAAGGGATTTAAGAGGCGCTAGCACCCCTCTGTCCCTAAGTGTCATCTTCATACCTTGAAGGTCTTCATCCACTCTTCTCCATGTGGATAATCGTTAGAGGTCGGACACATAGACGGCTAGTGGTAGAGGATTCACCGGCTTCATCCTTTTCTATATCGATAAAGGACTAAGGTATGAATAAATCTAATATTTTAGATTTTATTTGTAATTTAATGAATCTGTTCCTAAGGATCTTGGGCATCTGAAAATTTTGTATTATATCTTCTGCTATGTTTTTATGAATTTAATTCATATCCTGAATAAATAATTCCCAACATCATGTTCTGCGGATAGTTACTTTACTCTTCGTATATTCATCCTTAGTTTATTTTTACTCATTTCATAAAGTATAGCCCCTTAAAATCTGAACCATTGCTCTACGTTAATCTCTTGCATGGTATATCTCGCATCACTTAGAGACCCTTAGGACTACCTATAGGATTCTCGGGGATATCCGACTATCTGCCACTGAGTCCGATGATAGGGTTACCACCGATCAAGCTGGGGGAGTTGCCCTGTATAAGGAATTCTTTAGGGCAGGTCTTCAGCTTCCTTTCATCCATTCATCATAACCTCCTTAAGAGATACAACCTGGTCCCAACGTAGTTGGCTCCAAATTCCTTTCGGACCATTTGTGTCTTCATAGTTCTTTGTAGCTTCCATGGTATAGTGGCCCGAGTCTCTCTGTTCTGAAGCCTGTATACCCTTCCCCATCATTCCAAGATCGGGTGGTGGATCGTCACACCCAAACCCCACCAAGCCATCAAACTTGACCTCCCTTCTTCCATTAAGGAATGAAAATCTTGTTTTTTTTTTTCACACATCGAGGGAGTGAAATTGAGTTGGAGGAGCCTGAACTTAGAGACAAATAAGAACTTGGTGGTAGAACAGGGCAACCGAAAAGTCTACGACCGATTGTTGTCTTCTCATGTACCCTCTTGCTGGGAGCTTCTGTTGGAGAAGAACCTCCAAAAGGCCGGCATAGCCCCAAACTCAGGAATGAAGGTCCTTGGCAGCTATTTCAAGGCAGTCGTTAAGAAGAGAAGGCAAGCCATCGACGATGTAGAGAGGCCGAGGAGAAGAGGTCCTAGCCAAGGTCCTCGGCTCCACCTTAGCATCAGGTGGCCCCGATTGTCATGCCTCGCATCGAGGTGGCCCCGATAGTGGAGCCAAGGGGCGAGGAAGCCCCAGTGGAGGCAGGGCCGAGAAGGGAGGAGGTCTCGACGGAAAGGGACAGAGCCTGACGGCAACAAAATCAACGGCAAAGGAGGCTGCTGCCCTAGGGCTAGGGTGTGGGGCAACGCTGGTGACTTCCAGCCTAGCTCGACAACAGTGGCGATGACTATGCCAGCAGCGGTGGACCAACCCAGGGTGGTCCTGCTAAGGGAGTCGCTGATGAACCACAGCCGTTCGGCGGAGCAACTGCTGGGACGTGTATGCCTTCCCCAGTTTTGGGAGGAGATTCGCCGACAACGGGCCATAGACGTCTTCGACGACCTCTATGTGGCCATGCTTCGGATAAGTGGCCCTCCATTTCTTTAGGTAATTTTCTTGCTTTTACAGAGTCTGACACGCTCTTCTTCATGCAGACGGTAAATGGAGTATTCGCCATTTGAGACCTCAATCTCCGAGCCACCGACAACATCACCCATGCCCGGAAAGAGGCCGCCACTGCCCGAGCTTAGGCTAAGAAGGCTGAAGATGAACTAGAGTCGGTCCAGGCCCAGGAGGCGGCAAGGATGGAGGAACTTCAGGTTGCCCAAGAGGAGAACCACGAGTGGATGGCACAGTTCGAAGAGGTAGAGAGGAAAGCAGCAGCGGAGTTTGAATGCTCCTGGGCCACCAAGGGGAAGTTGGCCGATGCCGTGTCAAGGCTGCAGAGCTTTGAGGTTCAACTCGAGGTCGCCAACCTCAAGTTGGACGAAGCTGGCCTCAAGGCGGAGGAAGCTAATGAGTGGCCTGCCAGTGCCAAGGCGGTGGCCCAAACCGCTGAAGAGAGGGCGGCTGTGGCCGAGTCGGACACGCAGGCCGCATGGGCAAGGGCTGCGAGGTATGATAGGATCTTTGTTGTATTTAACTGCTAGTAGGCCAGATATATTATTCGGTGTTTGTATGTGTGCTAGATATTAAGCTAACCCTAAGAAACCTCATTTATTAGCTGTTAAAAGAATTTTTAAGTATTTGAGTGGTACAATAAACTTAGGCTTATGGTATGACAAACAATCTAGTATCGACTTAATAGGATACACTGATTTAGACTTTGCAGGTTGTAAGTTGATAGGAAATCAACTAGTGAAACTTGCCAATTTTTAGGTATTAATTTAATTTTATGGTTTAGCAAGAAACAAACTTTAGTGGCATTATCCATAGCTAAGGCTGAGTACATTGCAGCTGAAAGTTGTGCTCAAATCTTGTAGATTAAACAACAACTAGAAGATTATGGCATTAAACTTAATGGCATTCCAATAAAATGTGATAATACTAGTGCTATCAATCTAAGAATTCTATCCAATATTCTAGAACAAAATATAGAGATTAGACATTATTTTATTAGAGATCATGTTAATAATGGTGATATTATGCTTGAGCATGTGTGTACTGTTTTGCAGCTCGCTGATATTTTCACAAAACCTTTTGATGAGTTTAAATTTTGTAAAATTAGAAGGGAGCTTGGTATGCTTGATCCTACAATTTAAGTGAGTTATTGTGATTGTTTAATTCTTATACTCTCTTGTGTTTATTATCATTGCATGAATCTTATGTCATATGAATTGCCACTACTTAATCTTCATGTCTCTTATTTTTAAGATTTTTTTTGAATCAATTTTGAATTGTTTCAAGCAATCTTTGAATGAATGAAATTCATCTTTGCATTCCCCATTAGATGACCCCCTGGCCATCCGGTTTTGGACTTCTGGCCATCTACTTTTTGAAATGGATGACCAAATCCTCAAAATCGGTCATCCAACTTTGTTGTTGGATGACCAGTTCTCAAGTATTAGTTTTGGACTTTTGGATGACCAATCCTTGGAAGCTTTATTTTGGTCAGTTGGATGTCTTTTGGCTGGTTACTTCTATTCATTTTCCACCTCTTCCAAGCCGTGAGCCTCTCCATTTCTCTCAAGCTTTTCCTCTTCTTCATTCCATTTCCAATCTACTTGCTATCTTTGGATCATGGCACCTAAGGCGAAGTCTGATCGCAAATCTTCTTCCCAAGGCATCAGTGAATGCTCTTCCTCTAACCCTTCAAGTTTTCAGTCCATGATTAGGAGATCTGTAGCTTTTGGTAGAATAGTTAATTTTGATTTTCTTGTTGCTAAAAGCTTTGAAATTGGTGATCTATTGATATTTCAAGGATGGAAGTTTTTGCTTAAAACAAACCTGCCTATATTTCCTGATCTTGTCAAAACTTTCTACTATAATATTAGCTTTGGTGATGATAGGGTATCTTCTATTATTAAAGGTGTTAGAATTGATTTTGATGAAGATACACTAGAAGAAATCCTGAATATTCCTGATGTTGGTATTTGTGAGGACATTCTTGAAGATAAAAAGTATATAATGGAAATTATTCTTGGTATTGAGGATGCTTCCAATATTGATCGGATTTTTGCTAAAGAATTAAGTGTAGAAATGAGGCTGCTACACAATATTATTTCTAGATGTCTTACTCCTAGAAGTGACAGCTTTGATTATGTGAATGATCGAGACTTGACTATTATGTACCATGTTGTAAGTAAAATTCCTTTGCACCTCCCTAGGATTATGATCTGTGTTATGAAAGAGGCTGTTAGTAGACCTAGAGCAGCCCTACCCTATGGCCTTCTTCTCACCCATGTTTTTATCCATTTTGGTGTTATTGTTAAAGGTGAGAATGTCTACAACCTTAGCCATACTGATATCTAGAATGAGCATACCTTGCTTCGTATGGGGATCACTAAGGTAGATGGCTAATGGACAAGAAACAAAGGGAATATGCAAGACCTTCCTGCACCTGTCCAAGGTAAGAGATCTACTATGCCTCAAGAATTTTCTGCATCTCGGACTTATCCTTCTAGCTTTGTTGACCCTTCTGCCAATTATACTTATATGTTTAAAGTAAATGATCTTATGACCATTGACCCCACTCCTTCCATTGATAACAATCCTTCCTTTGTTAATAATCCTTTTGCTAATCCAAATCTACCTCATGATCCATCATATGCCCAGAATCATTTCCAATCAAATCATCCTATCATTGCTAAGATTGACCCGGATGATATGAACACTTTAGTTCAAAGGATTTTTGATGTTGTTTCTATTGGTAGATCTAGGACCGGCTCATCTTATTCTTCTAACACATCCATTGTTCCCCACATCTCTTCCATGTGTGCTTCCTTGGATGAAATTAAATTGAGTTTATGTGATTTACAGCATAACGTCAATGTAATTAAGTGAAAAGCATTCAATTATGGTGAGATTGTGGATATTACAAAAATCTTTGCCAAAATTTTTAAGTTAAAAAATGATATGAATTCCCTGTTGGATAGTGCTGGTGTGGCAAGTACTGAGATTGCTATTTTTCGTGTCCAAACTAAAAAAGCTCAGTTTGCCCTTGCTAGTCTTTCAAAGACTGTTTCTGAATGCCACAGCATGTCTCAGGTAATTCAGGGTTTCGTCTCTCAGCTGTCTCCACAGGATGAAGATCCTTTTCATCGACCTGCCACTCATCTGGCTTCATCTCGTCCTTCCAGACATGGTCGTGGATCTTCTTCTCGATTTGAAGTTATTGATTGATGTTATGTTGCTTCTGGACCTATGTTTATGCTTAATTTGTTGTTGGCTTGTATGATTTTTGCTTACTATTAAGGACCAATACTTTCATTGGCTTGTACATTATTAATGACTGGATTGTATGGTTGTAAGACCTTTATAACTTCATATGTACTTTATATTATCTGCTTGATGTTGAAAACTGTATGCTTATCTTTATAGTGTTATTATTTGCTATAGCTATTTTATTCCTTGAAGAAAAGACATACCGAGAAAAATGCATATCCTTTCACCTTCTTTGGATAGATTACAAAAAGAGGGAGAAATGAAATGCATATATTCTGATTTTGAAATGAAATGCATACATTTTGATTTTAAAATGAAATGCATACATTCTACATTCTAATTATATTTTGACTTGGAAGAAATGATATTTTTTAAGTGGTATCAAATGAATTGTATACATTCTGATTTCATGATTTGAAAATTTTCAAATTTTATTGAAGAAATGGAATGCATACAATGTTTTTGAAAAATAGAAATGCATGCCCACAATACCTATGTTTACTTTGGAAAGAATTTGAAACATGTACTTTACTTTTGAAAATTTCATTGTTTCAAAACCAAAGGGAGAGTTATGCATTGTATCTATTGTTCTTGAAAATTAGAGTTTCGGCACACTACACCAGTTTTCGGCACGCATTGTCTTATACTTCAAAATTACAAGGAATACTTTAATTTGAAACTATTTGTCTCTTTGCTTTAGGGATTTCCTCTTAGGCTCTATGCAGGACAGCCATGGTATTCATCTGCTGGCATGGGACACTATCTACTTGTTGACTATAGAAGGAGGACTTGGAATACAGTCTCTGACTGTTAGGAGGGAGGCTTTGATTACTAGGCATGCTACTCGGTTCCTACTTGATTTGCACTGCTTCTGGAGCTCCTTTATGCATGCCAGATATGGTGATCGGACTCCTTCTACGGACTTTCAGTCTACCCGCGAATATTCTTTCTTCTGGAAAGAGGTTTGCTGGCATGCTCCGGTTATCGTGAACAATATCTTGTGGATGATTGGTGATGGTTCCTTGGTAGATGTTGTTCAGGATACATGGATTGCTGATCTTCCCCTGTCACTCTGGCCTACTTTTATCAGTATTGATGTTTCCAGTAGCATAAGAGTCACTGATTTGATATCTTAGGATTACTCCTCCTAGCATTTTCCCATGGTGTTCCGGTTCTTTGGTGATGAGCTATCTCGTCGGATCCTCACTATTCCTCTCATACTGGAGCACACATATGATATCAGATTATGGAGGTCATCATGTATTTCTAGTGCTTCTACAGGGACCTCATGAAGATTTATAGGCCACAGCCTCAGCATACGATGGATGCGGCATGGATCTGGCAGCTTCCCATCCATCCCAGGATTTGGCTCTTTATTTGAAAGCTTGCGTGAGACTGTCTTCCTACCTATTCTCTGCTCTAGAAGGGGTCTGTCTATCCAGCCTACTTTCCCATTGTACGGATAGGAGGAGGAGACTGCTGATCATGCCATTTTCACCTGCCCCAGAGTGAGACAAATCTAGCTGATTATGGGCTACCACCTTGGGGAGGGTGGTACCGATTCTCAGTGGTCAGTTTTCTTGTGCGATATTCAGAGGGGTATCCAGCAGCAGGGCGCCACTTGGCCTCCACAGCTTATCAAATCTGGTTATCTCGGAATCTGCTTGTTTTCACCGATGATATTGTATCTCCCCATAGGATAGTTAGGACAGCTATATCTTTATCTGCTGAGTACACATTCCATCACATTGATCTTGAGTCTGGCAGTCCTTGCCACTAGGGTTCCCTTGCTGTCTCGGCAGCGAACCAGTATACGATATACATCTCTTGAGAGCCCCCACCCCAGGGTTTGTCAAAATCAACTTTGATGAGAGTGTTCGGGGGAGATTTGCAGGTTTGGCTTTTGTTATCCGTAGGTTTGATGAAGTTATATTGGTGGCGGGGGGCCTCGGCCTTTTGGACTCTTTTGTTTCTTTGACCGAGCTTTATGCTGCTTTGGTAAGCATTTTCCTACGCAACTCGGATCTTTCGTGCTCATAGTCTCTTCATTGGGATAGACTCTTTTACTGTCATCTGATGGTTCAAACAAGACTACTGCAACCATTTGCCAATCAACCTCTTGCTCCATGACATCTGATTTATCTTTAGATGCTCATAAAGTCCAGATCCATCAGGTCTATCGAAAAGTCAACTCTACAGCTGACTGGATTGCGGCCTATGTGGCCTATCACTTCGGTTATGAAGCTGGAAGCATGAAGACCTTGCCCTATTATACTTAAATAAATTTTGCTTTCTGACATATCAGATTTAGGGGTGCAACTCGGTCTCATGAAACTCAGGTTTCCTTCAACCCTAATCCTAACCCTATTTATAAAATGTCAACCCTAACCCTATTTGTAAAACCTCAACCCTAACCCTATTTTTAAAAATCGGGTTCGGGTTGAGTTTCGGGTTGGAATTCGGGTTGATAGAAAAAAAATATGACGATCTGAAACAAACAAGCTTAACATTGCATAAATAAGCTAAAGTTTGAAACAAATAAGCTTTATATTGTACAAACAAGCTGAAGTTTGAAACAAACAAGCTTCACATTTCAAATTATATGTCTAAAAATATACATATTTTATATAAGACTAAACAAAAAAAAGTACATTCTTAAACCAAAACATTTTTAAGTAATTCAAATGTTGCATAACATTTCAACAGCCACCATATGCATTGATGAAGTCACCTTTATCCTTCGGAAGCAGAAAATATTGAGACGATATAAAGAGCCAGTTAGAAGACCACATAAGTCTGGTATGAGAGATATTTTCCAAGTAGCGAGACTGCATTCGACATCCAAAACTCTCTGATTTTTTACTCATCACCCCTTTCCTAGATGTTTTAGTTTTCTGCTCGTCACCTCTTCTCAGATGCTTTCATAAAATTTTGGCAAACTTCATATTAGAAGTTACAAATGTCTCAATGAAGATAATTAAAAAAAATAAAGATACTAGTTTGGCCCACCAACATTACATGATAAAATGCAATGGTTAAAGATATATTGCTCATTTTAAAAGGTAATGAAGATTCTGATGGAATGTTCATACCAAGAATCATCACTTCCATAAAACTATTGTCAGCTCTACATACTTTAAACCTAACAAACAAGGCTAAATCATCACTTCCACAACACCAGTGGGCCTGCTGCTTGTGGCTTTGCGGGTTCGGGTTTTCTTGGGTTCGGGTTGACTGCAACCCTAATCCGGCCCAAGTTGCAAATCGGTTCGGGTTCAATCCGGATCCTTCGGGTTCGGGTTAAGCAAATTAGAGTTTGAGTACTGCTGCAAATCGGGTTTTGTGGGCTGTATTTGGATTGAATCCGGTCCAAGTTGCACCCCTAATCAGATTAATTTGTACTAAATTAGTATGACTACTTGCCTGTATTCTTTAAAAAAAAATCTACGGTGAACCAATTTTCATTATTTAACGATGAATTTCACTGTTACATAAATTCTCGCATCGGACGCGATCGAGACACGGACCCACTGAGGTAGGCGAGATCCCTGTGCTTGTATTATTGGCGGACAGCAGCGGGGCACGGCGCGATACGCTCCTGTTGCTTGGTTTATCATGGAGGAAAGCCCGTTTCCTCCCGCATCGCGAGGCGCTGTTGGAGACGAAATGGTCTCCTTTCCCGCACTCCTCGCAGCGTGAGTTGCCCGCTGGTCTCTCCGTTTCCTTATGGTCCCTGCTCCTGTCTGGGAATGGGATTTCACTTCCAACCGCCTCTGAGACACCGCCATGGGTCCGCGATTGGGCGCCCCCCCGCCGTCGAGCGCTTCCACTGCTGATCCCGCCGCCGGTCGCCGGACCACTTCCTCCCTCCTCTCTTTCTCCCGCCACCGCCGCGGCGGTCTCGCCCGCTCCTCCCTCCCCTCCATCTTCACCTGCCTCGCCCTCGCCTCCACCGCCCTCGTCATCCTCTTCTTCCTCCAGAAGGTATGAACATTCTCACCAGCCCGCGTTAACAATTTACTCGATGATTTCGTCTGTCCATCCATTCATCGGTTTAGGCCGTGGACGACGTGGTGGCTCGGACGAGAACGGTCGCGGGCCACAACCTGGAGCCCACCCCCTGGCACCCGTTTCCCCACAACAAGGAGCGCCCGGACGCCTCCACCGTCCTCCGCTGCTCCTATCTCTCCTGCCCCCGCCTCCGGATCGCCCTCCCCTCTCATTCCTCTTTTGGCGGCGATGGAAATGGTGGCAATTCTTCGCAGCAGCGGCCCTGCCCTGCCTTCTTCAGCTGGATCCACCGCGAGCTGGAGCCATGGCGGCGGTCCCGCATCTCCCCCGCCATGGTCGAGGAGGCCGGGAAGCACGCCGCCATGCGTGTGGTTATCCTCGACGGCCGCCGTCTCTACGTCGATCTCTACTACGCCTGCGTGCAGAGCCGGGCCATGTTCACGATCTGGGGCCTGTTGCAGCTGCTGAGGAGGTTCCCCGGCATGGTCCCCGACGTGGACTTGATGTTCGACTGCATGGATCGACCTGCCATCGAACGATCTGTGTACCAGGATGGCACGCCTCCTCCACCGCTCTTCCGCTACTGCACCACTAAAGATCATTTCGACATCCCCTTCCCCGACTGGTCCTTCTGGGGCTGGTAAGGACACCTCATCCCCATCCTAGGAACTCTAATATTGCGACAGAAAGGTAGAGGGCTTGCCCTGCCCCACGAGTGTCGCATCAAATAGATGTATATCTTTGTCAAAATCGACGCAAGAGATCCTGTGAGTGAAGATACAGTACTAAAGCGAAGTAAGAATTCGTGAACACAAAAGGTTTTATTAGGAAGGTTTGAACTCTCACGGATCACATGTGCACTGCATAAGTTTCCATCCTAGATTTCTAGTCTTGATCTTGGTCTTGGATCAATTGAAACCATAGTGATATGATTGGCTTGACATTGAAGTCTCTCATAGAAATGGACGAAGCCTACACTCTATTTTCATTGGATGGTTCTGAATAACATTTGAAAATTTCAATGAGTCACCTTTGAATGCTTTCAAATCATTTATCCTCCACTTAAATATAAGTTGTATATGAATTAAAACCTGATGCTAATAGAAAATAACTATTCCTTTCTTCATGCTATTTCTTAAGTCTTCATGCTTAAAATTTGAAAGGAAATTGTTGATGCCAAATCACCGTCCTCGTACGACCGCGAACATCCGGTCGCCTCCTTCAACGAGCCCGGAATCCTTCGGCGAGCTTTTTGCACTTGGAAGCCTGCAAACAAGTTTCGAAAACTAAAGATTCCAGCAGGGACCCTCCGAGTCAGTGCTCTGCGCAACAGCCGCAAGCTTAAGAAACCTTTTGTGCTCACGAATTCTTAAGAAATAGCATGAAGAAGAGAGAGAGGCTTAGAGCCCTACTCTCTGTGAGCAAGAATGAGCGTTTAGGAGTGTAGTGAGTTCTCAGTTACCTTGTCGTGGATCCCTCTTACCCATTTTATTGATGCTTGGAGTCTATGAGACTTGAGGCATGATCACTTGTCAGAGCATTTATGTGGTGGCAGCAATGGCAGCAATGGCAGGGCTTGCTTCTTAGTGGCATATCAGAATTGCAGGCCATATTCCGTCAAATATGGGTGGCTGCATAGTTGGCAGATACTGCTTGGTTTGAATAGCTATTGCAGGCTGCTGCAAAGCATGGCTGACCGTTACGGAGTTTGTCAGATGTGTCCCCCACGCCATACTTCTATTGCCTTGTGCAGACAGTGATGGGCGATAAAGTCAGGCACGTGGGCCTCAAAGTATAGCCGCTGAGGCAGAAGATGAAGTTTGGAGTTGAAGCCGGCTAGCTCCCTTGTAAAGCATTGATTATAGAGTACGTGCATGGCATTGTTCATGCCCTTGGATGAGCTTCAAAGAAGGCCGTGGGTGAATACTTGCATGGCACTATTCATGGTCGAGCACTGTTCATGCCGAGGTCGAGCACTGTTCATTCTGAGGCCAAGGGAAAGAGACCGAGCATTATTCATGTCGAGGCCGAGTACTGTTTATGGCCAAGGCCGAGCACTGTTCATGATCGAGCACTGTTCATGTCGAGGCCGAGTACTGTTTATGGCCGAGGTCGAGCACTGTTCATGCCGAGGCCGAGTACCGAGGCCAAGGGGCTGTCTTGCCGAGGGCAGAGGGTCGACTGGCTGAGGCCGAGGCCAACTCCAAAGGCCATTGGTTTGACCCTGGTAGGACTACCGTTGCCCATGGGTCTCAATGGCCCTATCAAATGCCCCATAGACTCCTGAGCTAGTGTGACCGCGTGCCTTGCATCCGCCAAGTGAAAGGAGTGTAGAGCTCTTTATCTTTGCACTTTTCTTGTTTGTTTTGACTTTGACTTTTCATCTGCCTTGTGTGAACTTGTGACCACGTCTGCATGCTCTCTTGTGCTTTTGTCTGCTCAAAGACTTTAAGTAATGTTGGAGGTAAATTGATTACCTTAGACTGGCTGGGAGCAGCCAGTAATCCTCTCACGATGCAGGGTCTAGAAGCGGATGCTCGTCAACTGTAAGTTTGGAAGTCGGTTTCTCCTGACTGTGAGTTGTCTTTGGGTCTTCTACTTTTGTTATAAAATTTGGAGGTGGGTGCCCGTCAACTGTAAGCTGGGGAGTTAGCCTCTCCCAACTGTGAGTTGTCTTGGGGCTTCTTCTTGGATGGCTGAAAGTGCCCAGCTATATGTTGCAAGTATATAATTTAGATAAAGGTCTTACCCGATTAGTCATTGGTCGTTGAGGTAGATTTAGAGCTGCTGAGGCTAAAGTGAAGTCGTTGAGGCTGTGATAAAGCTGCTGAAGTTGTAATGAGGCTACGGAGGCAAAGGAATGGAGCCGCTGAGGCTGCAATAAAACCGCCTCGAGGGTTTCACGGTCGGCCCGAGTGGTGACCTGAGAGTTGCTGAAGTCATCGGGTTCCTTTTAATCCCGAAGGATGACCTAAGA
Source organism: Calamus simplicifolius (assembly GCA_900491605.1). Lineage (NCBI taxonomy): Eukaryota > Viridiplantae > Streptophyta > Magnoliopsida > Arecales > Arecaceae > Calamus > Calamus simplicifolius. The sequence continues at coordinate 437,345 of UESW01001403.1, forward strand.
GTGCGTGGACCAAGCTCAGGTGCCTTTTAACCCCGAAAGGTGACCTGAGGGTGCATGAATCAGACTCAGGTACCTTTTAACCCCGGAGGATGACCTGAGAGTTGAGAGTCGTCAGGTGCTTTTAACCCCGGAGGATAACCTGAGGGTGCTTGGATCAGGCTTAGGTGCCTTTTAACCTCGGAGGGTGATCTAAGAGTTAAGAGTTGTCAGGTGCCTTTTAACCCCGAAGGGTGATTTGAGAGTTGAGAGTCGTCAGGTGCCTTTTTAACCCCGAAGGGTGATCTGAGAGTTGAGAGTCGTCGGGTGCCTTTTAACCCGGAGGGTGACCTGAGGGTGCTTGGACCAGGCTCAGGTCCCTTTTTTCTTTGTGCCGTCAATCTTTGTTGCCGATGCTGGAGTTAGTCTTTGTTGTCGAGCTGGCCTCGGGCTTAGGTGCCGATGCTGGAGTCGGTCTTAGGTGTCGAGCTGGCCTCGGGCTTAGGTGCCGATGCTGGAGTCGATCTTTCTACAATGCATTCAAGTATTAATGAAATAAAGCTTTTCTCAAAGTGCAGGGTACTTAGCTTTTGTAGCTTTTTGGCCTTTACGTCATGTTCGATGATGCTGGGGTCGACATGGAGTCGGGATAGAGCTTTTCCTAGCTTTTTCTAATGCTGGATCGGGGTATTTTGCGAAAGCGAAGAAGACTATTCGAGAGCGAAGGAGAACCAAGCTTCCTTCCCTTCATATATTAAATCTTGTTCATTTAAGTTTGCATGGCACTGGGCTGAGACTTGGATCACGTCCTTGATCCTCCCCCGCACAGCCAAGCCAGGACCTTGCTTCTTAGAGAGAACTCGGCTGGAAAGATGTGCCATGTGATGATGATGATGTGGCACTTGATGCAGATGGTTCGGAGGAAGAAAAAGCAGCCGGGAAGGAGTGCTGATCAGCTTTATGTTGGCCAAAGATAGCCCTAGGACCGCTTGCCTCTTGTGGACTATGACTATTCGAGTAGAAGAGGCTATCATTGTGAAATATCTTTGGAGAAATTTGTCTCTGTATGTTGATTTGGATACATCAGCTTGCTGGTGGTTTGCCCCTCAAGGAACCACAGAACCAAGTTGATTGGAGTGGGGGTGTCGCTGCCCTTGCTCGGGCTTCCCCTCGCGTCGTCGTCCGTAGGAGAGGAGGCTATATGGATGACGAGCGGTGGCGCTCTTGCTAGTGAGCTTTTGCTTTTGAGCTTGAAGATGCTTATGCTGATGAGCTTGGTGGCGGTGAGCCTCTCGCTGAGGAGATCTCCCGTGGGATGGATGATGGCTGGCATGAGCAGCAACTAAAGAGGGAGCGAAAGCTCTTGCTGGCTACTGCGTGGCCGTGAAATACTTCTTCTGGAGCTTTTGGACAGCTTCCATTAATGCTCAAATTTGCAGGGCGAGAGCGGCATGCTGTTTGGCTTGATGTGGTGACGATGGTGGAGCCGAGAGCTAGCCTCTTGTTGCGCAGCCCATTGAGGGTGCCCCCTAGCATGACTAGTGAAAGCTTTTTGGGCTCTTGGCATCACCATCGTTTTGATCCACCATTTTGATAAAAGGGGGATGAGGATCTGCAAGCTAGCAATGCTGATGATCCGTATTCTGCCTCCCCTACCTTGCACGCTAATCTGTTGACGCCAAATCACCGTCCTCGAACGATCGCGAGCATCCGATCGCCTCCTCCAACGAGCCCGGACTCCTTCGGCGATTTTCTTGCGCCTGGAAGCCTGCAAACAAGTTTCGAGAATCAGATATTCTGGCAGAGACCCTTCGACGCTCAAGTCAGTGCTCTGGGCAACAGTCGTAAGCTTGAAAAATCTTGAAAGAAAGAAGAGAGAGAAGCTTAAAGCCCTGCTCTCTGTAAGCAAGAATGAGCGTTTAGGAGTGTAGTGAGTTCTCGGTTACCTCATCGTGGGTCCCTCTTACCCATTTTATTGATTCTTGGAGTCCGTGAGACTTGGGGCATGATCACTTGTCAGAGCATTTATGATAGTGGCAGCAATGGCATGGCTTGCTTCTTAGTGGCATATCAGAATTGCAGGCCATGTCCTGTCAAATGTGGGTGGCTGCATAGTTGGCAGGTACTGCTTGGTTTGGATAGCTGTTGCAGGCTGCTGCAGGGCATGACTGACCGTTACGGCATTTGCCAGATGTGTCCCCCACGCCACACTTCCGTTGCCTTGTGCGGACAGTGATGGACGATAAAGTCAGGCACGTGGGCCCCAAAGCGTAGCTGCTGAGGCAGAAGATGAAGTTTGGAGTTGAAGCCAGCTCTGTCCCTTGTAGAGCATTGATTATAGAGTACATGCATGGCATTGTTCATGCCCTTGGATGAGCTTCAGAGAAGGCCGTGGGTGAACACTTGCATGGCACTGTCCATGGTCGAGTACTGTTCATGCCGAGGTCAAGCACTGTTCATGTCGAGGCCGAGGGAAAGAGGCCGAGCACTATTCATGCCAAGGCCGAGCACTGTTCATGGCCGAGACCGAGCACTGTTCATGGCCGAGCACTGTTCATGCCGAGGCCGAGCACTGTTCATGGCCGAGCACTATTCATGCCGAGGCCGAGTACCGAGGCCGAGGGGTTGTCTTGCTGAGAGCCGAGGGCCGACTGGCCAAGGCCGAAGCCAAAGGCCACTGGTCCGACCCTGGTGGGACTACCATTGCCCATGGGGCTCAATGGCCCCATCAGAAATCTCTTGACTAGAGGCATAGAACTTCAAGAGTGAAAGATGCTTTGCTTTGTGGTGGCAAAAACATAAATGATTTATTGGTACAACAAGAAGGAATATTGGAGAACGAACCAGCAACTGTGTTGAACATCAACTAATAACAGATTATGCTAAAAGGCTTTGATTGACTGTGAGCAAGAAAAGGTGGCACAATCAAGCAAAGAAGGGGGAATCAAAGGTTTGGTTGGACAGCATGAGTACTATTTGCAGTTGATCAGGTACTTTGTATAGGTTTGTTCTAAAGACTACTTAGAGGGATTCCCAAGGTGGCTTGTGGAACAAATAAGCCAAGGTGGAAATTGTCAAAGAGTATCTTATCTTTATCCTTGGAAGAAAAACATTAGGGACCAAGGTCCGCCATACTGTGAGTACCGATATCCAATGATAGCGGGGCAATTCTGTTCTATATCAAACCGAGCTATCAAGCCATCTCAGTTCTAGGCTGGTTCAATTGTACCAAACCAGCCTGGTTTGGGATGGTTCAGCCATCAGCTGCTGGGGACAAAATGAGATATTTTAGGGACCAGTTATTAGCTTTAGTTCCAAGTGCCTATCCTGGTAAGGAGTCAAAGCCAGCTTAGTAAGAAAGAAAGAATATAGGAAAGTTTTCCATGCTCGCACAAACTCAAGTAACTATAGGAGATGAGAACAGTGTTTTTCAAAGTGTAAACCAGAGAGAGTGAAACAAAGTGAAATTCTTTAAGAGCTATGTGATAGGGATTAATCTTTGCTTGATACCCCTAAGCCTCTTCCAACCAGTACATTATTACGAAAAAATCTTACCAGTAGGCTAAATTGCACTTTTGAGATAAAATAAAATTGGTAACAATCCTTCAAGACAATATTTTTTTTTTTTGCTTCATTAGAAGAAATGTAACATTTATTCATAAGTAGTCTAAGAAAATATGTGAAAAGACCCTTCAAATGCAGATGGTGATCATATCATCAAAGGCTATAGAAAACAGCAACTATAGCTGAATCTTTCTTTTACACAGTTAAAGAAACACTTAGAGCAAGGATAGCAATGAGATAAAAAGAGGCAATATACTGAAATTTGTTTGACTTAATTTTCATTCTTACTCTGAGATCTAAATCTATGCAGTATTGTCTGAGAATAATGCACACATAGTGATAAACTAGTACATTTTAATGACTGGTTCAAATATTCATGACCCTTTATTATCTGTGCCATCTAAAACAATCATATGCAAACTAAACACGTGCTTGTGTATGTATATGTGGCAAACTAAAGTTATTCCTTAAAGCAAAACACATTGTATGTTTTATAAGCCAAATTTGTGATGCCTTTTTCTAAACAAACATTTTCTTTTCCTTGTAGAAAAAATCTCTCAATTTCCTGAAAACTAGATACACACCACCAAAAAAAGAAAAAACCCATTAAAATGCTTGAAACAAATTAAAGAAAAAAAAAGGCCTCCAAACACTTGAAACAAATTAAAGCAAGCTTGCTCTGTTCAATTTAGATCCGGTTGGATCAAGTGATTTCACTTCATATGGGGTATCCAGCTTGAAGCATATCAAGAAAAAATCAGGAAAAAATTGTTTCCAATGAGCAAGTTTAGTTTCTCATGATTTAGTTGATTGAGCCAATCTCATTCCCTTCTTCTAACAATGGATAAAATAAGCTTGGTTATGGTTGGTGTGAGAGAAATTTCATTTTCTTTAACTGTTATGTGTATGTTGAAATGTACAAAATTGATTACCTATAAATCCAAATGTGCATCTAAAATGAAAATTTGTAGTATGAACCCTAGTTATATTCAATGTGCTTATATGGTATACCAGATAAAGGGGCATACGTGATTTTATTAATCATTCCCATCTCCAGAAGTTTGTTTATTTGTTTGTGTTTTATTTATTTATTTATTTATTTACTGCATAGCCAACTCTCTGTCTGTGCATTTTATGCTGCCAAAATCCTACAAAATATGATAAGGTGCTGCCACAGAAAATGCATATTTGTTTACCTTCATTTTGCATGGTGTAAAAGTTGATGTTGCTTAAATGCTAGTTATCTGGCATTCGGCCTGTTGGTTACATGGGCTAGTACATCTTTATGAGATTATGTTTGCTTGTCAAGTGCTTGTGTGGAAATTTTCCCTGAAAGTATATCCTTTTAAAGCAAAGCAAAGACTATATTTAAGAAAATGACAAGTCCAACCTAGCATATTCAGCACTTTCTTCTCCATGCTGTCTCCTCCATGGTTTCAAGATTATGAGAGATGTAACCATTATTTCCTAGATTGTTACTGTTTACCTGAAGTTTGTTCTTGTGTCCTACTCAAATGAAAAGTCTACTCGTGTGACTTTCGGCTACACTCTCTAGAATCCTCTAAATCCAGAAATTTTGTATTTAAGTGCTGTAGTAGGAGAAAATGAAAATGTTGTTACTATGCCTTACTGGATCACTAATTTTTTCCCCTGGATGGATGTCAGCAAATTTTAAGGTAGTGTTTGATATAGGGGATAAGGAAGGATATCCCCTGGATATCCCTCCTTATTCCCAAATGCTATAGCTAGAAGGGATAGGTCTGAAAAAATTTAACTAGAGGGGATAACTCATGGTTAACCATGGTTAACCATGGGTTATTCCTTAAACTTATTCCCTAGGGAACCCAGGAACAACTAATGTTATCCCTTGATGGCAAACTTGTAATTTTAAAAAAATGCTTATTCCCTCAGCTATCCTCTGGATAAATGCTATCCCGTACATTTATCCAGGGATAGCTTTTGGGCTATCAAACACTACCTAAAGATCATCCAGCTTTCCATGTATAGCCTTTGGATGTGACCAAACTTCCATCGCCACATCCACATGCTAGTCCTTCCACCCTTTGTTTGTGCCATTTAAATTGGCTGGGTCTTGGATCATAATTTCACATTAGGAGTCTCTTTGTTGTACTTCTCACCAAATGTTTGCATTAAGCTGGCAGTAAGATAACTACATGTCCGATGTTTTTGCAGGCCCGAGATAAATATTAGACCCTGGAATGAGGAGTTCAGAAGCATCAAGCTTGGTTCTCAAGCTGTGAACTGGAAGAGGAAAGAAAAAATTGCATATTGGAAGGGAAACCCGGATGTTGACTCACCCATAAGGATGGCACTACTAAATTGTAATGATACTAAGAAGTGGGGAGCTCAAATTATGCGTCAAGTATCAAAAAAATGGACTCTAATATGTCTTGATAATTGATATGTTTGCATACTAATGTAGGCTATTCATCTTGATCACATGACATGTTGATAATGCTAGCGTGTTCTTGTGTTGCATTGCAGGACTGGCAAGAAGAATCGAGATCTGGTTTTCAGAACTCTAACCTTTCGAGCCAATGCAACCATCGGTAAGCCATTGCAGTGTTTTGTTCAATGGACATGTTCGAATCCAAGTGCATTAGAATTTGGCTATTCATTTTATTTGACATGGCCTTCTTGCAGTTATAAGATCTATGCTGAGGGTTTTGCATGGTCTGTGAGCTTAAAATACATCTTGGCATGTGGATCGCTTGCATTAATTATAAATCCACAGTATGAAGACTTCTTCAGTCGTGGTTTGATTCCAAAAGAAAACCACTGGCCTATTGATCCTACTGACTTATGTCCATCTATAAAGTCAGTGGTTGACTGGGGAAATAAGCAACAAACCCAGGTACTGTTCTCTCTCCTGCTCTTTGGCATCTTCTCCCCTCTCTTTTCTTTATATGGTTTATCCCTGAGGGTGCTATTGTAATGTTGCCGACTTCAGGTAGTTCTTCTCTGTGTTATTTTTAAGTTGGATATGATCGAGTTCAGTTTATATAGGGGATACTCCTACTTGAGTTCAAAGCTACATATCTCAGTGACATCAAGGAACATATATACACATGCAAACATCTATATATATATATACATACATACGTGGGCGCACACATTAAGGCTAGTATGTAATTTTGGGATTCTATGCATTCCTAGGAGCCCTATGGTTTGTGACTTACCGCTATATTGATAATACTTGCCTAAATGCTTCTACTTGTATGGGGCCATGATGCAGGCAGAGGCTATAGGGAAAAAGGGACAGGCCCTTGTGGAGGATCTGAGCATGGATCGGGTATATGACTATATGTATCACCTCATCGTGGAGTACTCGAAATTGCAGGACTTCAAGCCAGTCGCCCCTTCATCTGCTCAAGAAGTATGCGTGGAATCTATTCTGTGTGTTGCAGACAATCAACAGAGCCAGTTGCTTGAAAAATCATATGCATCCCCTTCATCCTCCTCCCCATGCACTCTTCCTCCACGTCATAATGACGTTAGCAAGAGTTAAATGGAGACCCAGCAAAACTGGAGTAGTGGTAGCATACAGGAGATGGAGGCGCATTAGGTCGCAAAAGCTGCTTGAGAGCTGTGATTTACTTCAAATCCTAGTTGGCTTTAAACTCAGGATCAAACATGAGATGCATCAGTTCTGAGACAAGCATAACTGGGGATGCTGCAAGTCTTTAAAGTTCAATAGTGTGGTGCCCACTGTTAAGCAATTTAATGACCAACGACAGAGATCTTGACAAGCAAAAGTGCACATCTTCTGGTCAACTAGTCTTCAAGGGAAGACGGAAGAAAAAAAAAAAAAAAAAACTCATTTGGGAGCAAATTGATCTTTGTCAAGACTACAATTTTCTCTTCATTATATGTTATATTTTAAAATTTATGTAGCCTTTTTTATGCCAGAAAAAAAAGAGAGGGCAATATGGAGCATTATTTGTTCTCTGAATTATTGGTAGTTAACCAGTCGATTATTAATGAAATACTTTGGATTTACGATTATTCGATTTTTATCACTTTTTTGCAGCCCTCTCGTCTTATCTGCGTAATTTTGCCTTGACTTAGTATGTGGTCATCAATTTTTTACCCTTTTCATGGAAGGGAATAGAACAGATCGATGACGTCGACATCAGAGGTGAAATGGTCAGTGAATCAGATAATCAGATAAAGACACGCCACATCTATGAAAATTGCCCCTTCTAGAGGCCATTTTGGGCTTATTTATTTATTTATTTAAAGCTAATTTGATATCTTTTAGGAGAAAGTTTTGATGAAAAATGTTTTTTTTCTAAATTCATTTATGCGAGAAAAATTTTGAGAAGAAAGCAAATTAAAATGTTTGATTGATAAGAAGTTTGCTTGAAAAAAATAACTCTACAGATATTTTCTTATGTTTCCTTCAAAGTAATTTTATAGAGAAAAAATTAATTCAATTATAATATCCTTAAAGTAAAGATTACGTAAAAATTAATATAATAATATGATTTATCAATTATAATGATATAATATTAGTTTATATATTATAATATATATATTTAATATATTATATGATAATATTATATTTTATTAATAATATAATATAAATATAATAAATAAGAAAATAAAATAAGGTTAAGGATAATTTTGAATTTTTTTGGTGCTAGCCAAATTCTTTTATAAATTAGAAAGTTAAAATATCACATCTTTTATAATAAAAATTAAAAAAAGATAGACAGACATGCATGTATATATACATACATGTATATATGCATGTACGTACGTACAGCTTCATCTCTATCTTTTCTTTTACTTTTTAATTAAACCTTAAAAAAAGATGAAAAATATTTTATTCTTATTTTATTTTATCCAACTAAATGAGCATTTAAAATTTTTTATTTTTAATATTGACCTTTTTGGCTTAAACACCGTGCCTTCAAATATATGCTAAATTGCAACAAAACTTCTCCCTTTCAAAATATGCCTGGTGAAGAATTTGACTGGATTTTCATTGAATAGTCTGATGGTTGTTATAGCAAATGCAATTAACTTTTTTTTATAAAAAAAATACAATGGCCTGATAGTCAAATTAACGCAATATTTATTTGCCATTGCTCGTAAAATAAATATTGCTTTCTAAATTACTAAGAAAATTTCAATTTTTTAAGAATTAATTTCATCCTTAAAGACCTTTACCTATATGGGAAATAATAAAATAATATTTTAGCCACCTCGGGACTTGAAGCGCAAGGCAAGGGGAGAAAGTGGGAAGGAGGACCAAATTATTGAGAAAGGAAATTATAGGTAAAAAGAAAAAAAGGACTCGGTGATGGAGTTGGGTGAGGAGGAGGTTCGTGTTAGAGCTGGCTGTACTTGGCATGATTGTCCATGGTGAGTCACAGTGGCATGATCCAAGCATGGAAAAGAGAATGGTTTAACATATTATTGAAGAAAAAAACCTTTAACTCTTTTTCAATGACGGTTAACTTTAGGTTTTTAAAGATATTCAATTTTATTCTTAAAGAAACTTATTTACCTCTTCATGATTATAAACAGCTAGTTTTTAGGATTATAGAGGAGGACATTTAGAGGCTGTCTAATCCTTATAAATATCCTTATAAATAACTCCAACATCTACCTCTCACTTTATATCAAATCTTAAGCTCGCTTAAGCCCTTCTAATCTTTCTGTAAATCCTTTTAATCCTTCTAAATTCTTTTGAATAATATTTGATAGAAAAAAAAGGCTATACCTGAATAAGTGCATGTGATAGAGTTTTTTCAAAAGATATCCCTAAGTATCCTATTGATCATATCAAATACAAAAAGGTAATACATAGGATAACTTTTTCTTTTTACCCTTATCTGGAGGAATAACTAGCTATTCCTTCATTCCCTATGGAATAAATTGAGGGAATAACTTAGTTATAGGTTATTCCTATAGTTAAAATTATTCCCAACTAACTCGTATAGTTGTGACTTTTGAAAATAAGAGGGATATTCCCTTATCCCCTTTCTCAAATATAACCTTGATCTCTCTGCATGTCCTAACCTCCTTTTACAAGCCTTTTAAATCTCTCTAGCTTCTCCAATGTTTGGTATTAATAGCTTTTGCTTATCCTATGAAACTTTTGGGCTTGATATCAATACAAAAGAGTTTCATTATTATAGGATCATTGCAGGTCTTCATACATCATAGTCACAAACTAGGATTAGTCCATGACAGTGCCATCTTGAGCATTAGGACCAAGACTTGACCTGAGATCTCTTATGTTTGGAGGCACCTCATCATTAAGAAAACAGTCAATAAGGAAATCTAAGCTACATCTACCATCTGCAAGAAGGACTACAACTGTAATACTACAAGAGGAATTAATTACCTAGCTCAACCCTTAAAGAAACATGAAAATGCTAATGATCCTACCCAGGCCCAACTTAAATTCGGCGTAAGGAGTAAGTTATTAAAAATTTTCTATTATACAAGGTAAATGTAAAAGAATTATCAAAATTGATTGTAGGTACTGAAATAATTTTTTTGCTAAAAATACATATTTTGAAGAATATATGAAAACTATCTTAAATCCTATATAAAAAAATTGAAATATTGTTAAAACTATTTTTTAAAAAAAATATATACAAATAAAAAATATTTCTTATTTTTCAAATTTTGATGGTTTTATAGCATTTACCTTCAATATCTAACTTGCAATTTTGAGTTATTTTATATCTATATCCTATGAAACTTTTGGGCTTGATATCAACACAAAAGAGTTTCATTATTATAGGGTCAATGCAGGTCTTCGTATACGTTCATGACAGTGCCATCTTGAGCATTAGGACCAAGACTTGACCAAGATCTCTTATGTTTGGAGGGACCTCATCATTAAGAAGACGGTCAATAAGGAAATCTAAGCTACATATACCATCTGCAAGGACTACAACTGTAATACTACAAGGGGAATTAATCACCTAGCTCAACCCTTGAAGAAACATGAAAATGCTAATGATCCTATCTAGGTCCAACTTAAATTCGGTGTAAGGAGTAAGTTATTAAAAATTTCCTATTATAGAAGGTAAATGTAAAAGAATTATTAAAATGGATTGTAGGTACTGAAATAATTTTTTTGCTAAAAATACATATTTTAAAGAATATATGAAAACTATCTTAAATCCTGTATATAAAAAATTGAAATATTGTTAAAACTATTTTTTAAAAAAAATCTATACAAATAAAAAATATTTCTTATTTTTCAAATTTTGATGGTTTTATAGCATTTACCTTCAATATCTAACTTGCAATTTTGAGTTATTTTATTTCTATATCCTATGAAACTTTTGGGCTTGATATCAACACAAAAGAGTTTCATTATTATAGGGTCAATGCAGGTCTTCGTATACGTTCATGACAGTGCCATCTTGAGCATTAGGACCAAGACTTGACCAAGATCTCTTATGTTTGGAGGGACCTCATCATTAACAAGACGGTCAATAAGGAAATCTAAGCTACATATACCATCTGCAAGGACTACAACTGTAATACTACAAGGGGAATTAATCACCTAGCTCAACCCTTGAAGAAACATGAAAATGCTAATGATCCTATCCAGGTCCAAGTTAAATTCGGTGTAAGGAGTAAGTTATTAAAAATTTCCTATTATAGAAGGTAAATGTAAAAGAATTATTAAAATGGATTGTAGGTACTGAAATAATTTTTTGCTAAAAATACATATTTTAAAGAATATATGAAAACTATCTTAAATCCTGTATATAAAAAATTGAAATATTGTTAAAACTAATTTTTTTTAAAAAAATTCTATACAAATAAAAAAAAATTTCTTATTTTTCAAATTTTGATGGTTTTATAGCATTTACCTTCAATATCTAACTTGCAATTTTGAGTTATTTTATATTTATATTATTACATATTTATTGATTGTGACTGGGTTATATGAAAACAAATTATTAATTTTAAATTATTTAAATTTTTGCACCATGCTAATAACATTTCTAATTCAATTATATATATGTATGTGAATACTATATACTCAACTCAACTCAACTTATCTAAGCCTTTTCTCAACTATATAGGGTCGGCTACATGAATCTGCTTCCTCCACTCTTCTCTATTTAGGACTAAGTCAACATTTAAATTACAAATAGTTATATCTTTTAATTATTTCTGTTCATATTAGTTTAGGTCTATCCTACCTTTATTCTTACCATAAATTGTTAAAAGATCACTCTTTCTCTACATTGTAAATGTCCAAACTACCACAATCAATTTTCTCTTATTTTATCTTCAATTGTGGTTACTCCTATCATTTCTAATACTATCTTTTAAAGTTTTACCACATATCCATCTTAACATACGCATATTTGTCACAATTTATTCACACGTTGTTTCAATATGCTCAACACTCTATTACATATAGCATAGCTGGCCTAATGTATGCTAATTTTTTTAATTAGTTTACATAATGTCAATAATAATATTATTACTATTAATTTACTCAAATAGCTTTTATATCTCATCCTAAATGAAAACTATTTTATATAGGATGTGCATATCATATCTTAAATTTATTATATAAAATGATTTAAAAGTTATTAAATCTTATATAAGTGAAATTAGAAAAGCCACTAAACATACAACATCTTCAGGAGTTGAAGGACAAGACTTTAAAAATTTATGCATTGCTTATGATAAAAATCCTAAACAAAATTTATTAGATGTAAAATAGGTGGAATTCCATGTATTTAATGTTATAACCATGTTTTAAATATAAATATATTATTACCTATATTCCAATGAACCTCTATTGAATTTTTATGAAATTACTAATTTTTTATTTGATATTTAGTGATGAGGGATAAAATTATCATTACGCCAACACTTGTGCACACAACAAAAAGGTCGAGACCAATCTCGATATTCGATCAGCCAGCTATCATATCTAGAAAATAGTGGAGCTGAACCACCTTCGGCAGGGCCGAATCGCCTTTGGCAGAGCCGAACCATTCTCACGCCTCAGCGGGTCCGAGCAATCCTCTTATCTCGTTCGGACCAAGGTATTTATGTGCTTCGGCAGAACCGAAGCATTCTATCCTCATATATCCAATGGCATCGAACAATTATATATTTCGACCGAATCTTATGCTTCGGCCGGTCCGAACTAACCTCTTGCCTCAGCCAGATCGAAGCATTCAAATGCTTTGGCTACATCGAGGCATTCAAACACCTCCATGGAATCAAGCGCGGGAGAATTCAAATTCGTGATAGCTTAACAAGATCTCGAGCAAAAAATTATGCAAATAATACCGAAAGTAGCTTAGGGCCTATAGAAGTGGCATAGGGCTTATAGAATCATTAAATCTCAAAGCATCAACTAGCTCCCCTAGCTGTCAATTCTCTAACTAATTAGATACTGATACTATCGGCCCCATAACAAACTTAATTTGAATCCGATTCAAATATGAACAGTTTCGGACCCCCTATGATGCGCCCAAGGAACCAAGTGATCGCCTATAAATACCCTTGTCCTAAAGTCTCTCAGGTATGCTTTCACTGACACTCTGACTGAAAACTCCATTAAAGCTCAAGCAGAGCTCTGAGTTCTCGAGAGGCCATTCATCTTGAGGAACTCTTCTGTGAGAACCTTCTCCTCACATCTACATGCTGTAAATTTTCACTGACTTGGGCATCAAAGGGTCTTTTGTAGAGGGCCACCCCAGACACTCTCTGCGTGAGGATTGTCTTGCAGGTTCCGCTCGGACGAGAGATCAGTGTCCAAATCCGGAGTTGAGCTGCACCCAAGTCAGAGAGCGGATTTTTGCAGCAACAGATTGGCGCTAGAGGAAGGGCCTCAATTTCCGTAAACTTGTAATCCGGAAGACAAGGTTCAAAATAGAAGAAGAATCCTCTAATGTTCAATCAAAAGAGAGCCACTTCTGATGCTCAGAATCAGGCCGCCTCTTAAAGGCATGATCCAATCAATAGTGTAGCACCTCTGCTACCACCGTCGATCGAGACCCCTTCACCATCGGTGACTGCAGAGACGTAGGACCAGTTTACTACGCTGGTTCAGTAAGTCCAGGAGCTGGTCCAGGGGCTTCATGGAGCTTCCCGCCCAACTATCCCTATTTCGCAACTCCATGAGAAAGTAGCCGCTCTCGTCCCACCGGTAATTTCTTCTTCCAATCTGCCTGGGGCTGCAGACCATCTTCATCGACCCACAAGGGCCAGGCCAGTGCCGCAGTGGGCTAGAAAGAAGAGCCCGCTTAAATCCCAACGGGCTCGTTCTCTTTCTTTGGTGTCTTCCCAAGATTCGACACTGCTACCATCTTCCCATCGACCAATCCCTCCTATCACTCTGGATGAAGGGATTAGGCAGCAGATGCAAGAGATGCATTGGGAGTGGCATCAGGAGCTGAACGCCGCTAGGCAAGCCCCTCCGTCCCAGCCAAAGGCGGAGCAGGGCATCCCTTTCTCTGAGAGAATCATGCGGGAAGTGATCCCTCCTCATGTCAAACTCCACACCATCGAACCATATCATGGATCTACCGATCCCGATGACCACCTCAGCAGTTTTAGATCCATCATGATGTTCCATGGAGTATCAAATGCAATCCTATGCCGAGCCTTCCCCTCTACTCTTAGAGGATCTGCTAGAACCTGGTTTAATAGCCCAAAGCCATGCTTCATTGATTCTTTTGACGAGCTAAGCCGCTTATTCATCAACCAGTTCATTAGTAGCCATTACCAATAACAGAGATCCAATTTCCTCTCCGAAGTCAAGCAGCAGGAGGAGTGTCGAAGGAAGGATACTTCTACTTAGCTTTGGAAGTCAATTACCCAAGAGCCTCTCCGATATGATTGCCTTGGTGGATAAGTATGCCAAGATTGAGGAGTCGCGAAGGATGGCCCGAGCCGAGCAATCAAAGAAGGAGGCAAAAGGCTTGGAAAAACATCGATCCTTCCATCGTGCAAGCCCATCTCGTCGCCAAAGAGCTCCTCCACCACCGCCTCGAGATCAAACTCGGAGCCTAGCCCAAAGGTTCGATCGATATACTCCCCTCACCGCGTCAAGGGCATAAATCTTGATGAAAATTGAGCGCCAAATTCCTCGGCCTCCTCCTCTCCGGGGCAATGCGGCTCAGAGGGATGTGACCAAATACTGTTGCTTCCACCAAGATCATGGGCATGACACCGAGAAATGCTGGTAACTCCGAAACGAGATCGAGCAACTCATCCAGCAGGGTAGGCTGGACCGATTTAGGAGGGCCCCCGAGCCGGATAATGGAGGAGATCACCAACCTGAACCTCACCAACTCCCTTCACCAAATCCTCTGGTCATTGGCAATGTCAACATGATAGTGGCGGTCGGCTCTTCGTCATCCTGGCTGGGCAAGGAGGAAAACCAACCAAAGAGGACCCAAGTTGACGAGCTTTCTTTTTCTGATGAAGATCTCCGAGAGGTACAGTACCCCCATGATGATGCCTTAGTTGTATCTCTGAATATGAACGGCTATGATGTATACTGCATTTTGATTGATAGTGGAAGCTCTGTTAATATTTTGTATTTTAATGCCTTTGTGAGATTAAAATTGCGGATGAAAAGACTCTGGGCCATAGAATCCACTCTAGTGGGTTTTATGGGTGATGCCATAGTCCCCGAGGGAGTTATCACTTTAACAGTTCGAGCAAGCACTTGGCCCAGTGTAGCCACTACACTCATGGATTTTCTCGTGACCAAGCTTTGGTCCCCTTATAATGCCATCCTTGGCAGGCCAGGGCAAATATCCCTTAAAGCTATCATTTCCATTCTTCATCTCACCATGAAGTTTTCCATCGAGTGGGGGGTGGGGGTTGTCCAAGGAAGTCAAATTGTGGCTCGGCACTGCTTTGTTGCTGACCTTCAATCCAAGAAGCCCGAAGTAGACAGGCTGGATGCTCGGGAGGACTTTGCCGAGCAGCGAGGGAGCCAATCGAAGAATTAGAAGAGATGCCACTCGATAAAGCTTGGCCCGACCGAACCGTAAGGGTCGGGTCACAACTGAAGGAAAAGCCTCAACAAGATTTGGTCGAGTTCCTTCACGGGAATGCTGATGTTTACACCTGGTCCGCTTCGGACATGCCCAAATCAATCCAGATGTCTTGGTCCACCGCCTTAACGTGGACAAGATGTTTCGGCCAATCAAGCAGAAGAAAAGAAACTTTGCTCCTGAATGTCAAAAGGCTATCGAGGAAGAAGTAGACAAGCTCATTAAAGCCAATTTCATCCGAGAAGTGAACTATCCTGACTGGCTGGCGAATGTTGTTATGGTAAAGAAATCAAATGGCAAATGGAGGATCTGCATCGACTTCACTGATCTCAACAAGGCCTGCCCGAAAGGCAGCTTCCCTTTCCTTCGAATTGATCAACTTATGGATTCAACCTTGGGCCACCAGATGCTGACTTTTATGGATGCTTATTCGGGCTACAACCAAATTCGAATGGCGCTCGAGGATGAAGAAAAGACTATCTTCATCACCGACTGAGGTATTTATTGCTACCGGGTTATGCCTTTCGGTTTGAGAAATGCAGGCGCAACCTACCAAAGGCTAGTCAATAAAGTTTTCAAAGAGCCAATCGGTCGGAACATGGAGATGTACATTGATGACATATGCTGGTAAGAGCAGAGAGGCATCCCAGCATATTAAAGACCTCACAGAAAGTTTTGCAACACTTCAGAAGTATCAGATGAAGCTCAACCCAACCAAATGTGCCTTCGGAGTTAATTCTGGAAAGTTCTTGGGTTTCATGGTCTCTCAACAAGGTATTAAGGAAAATCCATAGAAAATCCAGGCCCTGCAGCAGATGACACCTCCAGGATCGATCAAGGAGGTGCAGCATCTTACTGGAAGGATAGCAGCCCTCAATCATTTTGTTGCTCGGTCGGCCGAAAGGTGTTTGCCCTTTTTCAAAGTGTTCCGATCAGCCAAGAACTTCCAATGGACTTCAGACTACTAGAGATGTTGTATTTGTACCTAGCGGTCTCTGAGGGTGCTATCGGTTCTGTGTTGATCAGAGAGAAAAACAAAATTCAGAAGCCGATCTATTATGTTAGTAAATTGCTCCGAGATGCAGAGACAAGGTATACTCGATTCGAAAAGATGGTGTTGGCTCTGATAACATCAGTCCGAAAGTTGCGGCCATATTTCTAAGCACACGCTGTGATAGTTTTAACCGACTAGCCTATCAAATTAATTATCTATCGTCCAGAGACATCGAGAAGAATGACCAAATGGTCTGTTGAATTGAGTCAGCATGATGTCCAATATCAGCCTCATCTGGCCATCAAGGCATAGGTCCTGATGGATTTTCTTCTTGAATGCACTATACCTAAGATGGTTCCACTCTGGATACCCTCGAGCAACCAAGGCCCAGCGCCCTATGGCTACTCCATGCGACAGATCCTCCAGTGCAAGCGGTTCTGGTGCTGGCTTGGTCCTCACTAGCCTAGAGGGGACAACCTTCGAGTACGGCATCCATTTCTTATTCCCAGCCTCCAACAATGAAGCAGAGTATGAAGCCCTGCTTGCTAGACTTCGCATCACCCGCGAACTCAAGGTTGAAAAGCTGAATGCCTACACTGACTCTCAATTGGTGGCTGGCCAGGTGCGGGGAGAATTTGAAGCTAGAAAGCCGAACATGATTCAGTATCTTCAAAAGTTGCACGATTTGTCTGCTTGCTTTGCTGAATTTAAAGTTATTCAAATACCAAGAACTAAAAATATGCATGCCGACCTTTTATCCACTTGACGACCGCGGACTCAATGGACCTTGAGTGGAAGTTCCACTTGGAAATCCTGGAGAAGTCCAGCATTGCCGATGTTGATCAAATAATGCAGATCAATGCTGAACCATCCTAGTTAGACCCTATGCTTAAGTATCTCAAAGAACGGCTGCTCCTCGCTGATAGAAAGGAAGCAAAGAAACTGAAGATGCAATCATCTCACTATGTCCTGCTTGATGATCGGCTATATAAACAATCCTTCTCTATGCCATTACTTAAATGCCTTCGCTCATCAGAAGCTTATTATGCTCTTCGAGAGGTTCATGAAGGTATCTGTGGTAATCATCTTGGCGACCGAGCTCTGTGCCATAAAGTGCTATGCCAGGGGTATTATTGGCCCACCATGCAAAGAGATGCTGATGATCTTGTCCGAGCTTGTGATTCATGCCAACGACATTCAAATGTTCAAAGGCTCCCCTCTGCCCACCTAACGCCTATGTCATCTGCCTGGCCCTTTGCCAAGTGGGGAATGAACATTCTTGGTCCTTTTCCCCTCGCCATAGAACAGAGAAAGTTCTTGTTTGTAGCAATCGACTATGTCACCAAGTGGGTCGAGGCTGAGGCAGTCGCTCAGATAACCGAGACTCATGCTAGGAACTTCGTATGGAGATCTTTCATTTGTCGGTTCGGCCTTCCTCACACCATCATCACCAACAACGAAAGACAGTTTGACAATCCTAAATTCTGAGAGTTCTGCGAGGACCATGGCATCTCTCATCGTCTCACTTTGGTTTGACATCCTCAAGCTAATGGAGAGGCCGAGGTAATCAACCGAGCCCTTCTGCAAGGAATTAAGGCCCGACTCAACAGAGCACGAGGTAGATGAGCGGAGGAGCTTCATCATGTGCTGTGGGCTTATCAAACCACTAAGAATATCCCTATGGGCCAGACTCCATTTAGAATGACTTTTGGCATGGAAGTTGTCATCCCTGTAGAGATCAGACTCCCCTCCCCTCGGGTGGAGAGTTATTCGGAGGAATCTAATGACGAGCAACTCCAAATCAATCTTAATCTGATAGAAGAAGTTAGGGAGAAGGCCCGGATCTGAATGGCAGCTTATCAACAGAGGGTAGCCCATTACCATTCCACTAGAGTCAAAGAAAAATTCTTCCTCCCTGGTAATTTAGTACTTTGGAAGGCATCTATTTCAAAGCCGTTGGAACAAGGGAAACTATCTCCAAACTAGGAAGGCCCCTATCAAGTCATGGAGGTAATCAGGCCCGGCACTTACAAACTCCAAGATCTGGATGAAAAATCTATCCCTAGGACATGGAGCTTGGATAATCTCCGTATATATCATCAATAGAGTACACCTCCACTAAACATACTTTGTTTATAGCAACGAAATTTCCGTTTAAAAAACCTACAATATTCTTGTTTTAATTGCTTTTCCCAAAAAACTGTAATGAGAAGCAGATTTTGCTCAATAATCTCTCAAGCCTCGGCAGGGCCGAATGATCTCTTCGTACCTTGGCAGCACCAAGTAAAATATAATCTCTCAAGCCTCGGCATGACCGAATGACTCTCAAGCCTCAGCAGGGCCGAGTGATCTCTCCGTACCTTAGCAGTGCCAAGTAAAATATAATCTCTCAAGCCTCGGCATGACCGAGTGACTCTTAAGCCTCGACAAGGCCGAGTGATCTCTCTGTACCTTAGCAGCACCAAGTAAAATATAATCTCTCAAGCCTCGGCATGACCGAGTGACTCTCAAGCCTCGGCAGGGTCGAGTGATCTCTCCGTACCTTAGCAGCGCCAAGTAAAATATAATCTCTTAAGCCTCAGTAGGGCCGAGTGATCTCTCCGTACCTTGGTAGCGCCAAGTAAAATATAATCTCTCAAGCCTCGGCATGACCGAGTGACTCTCAAGCCTCAACGGGGCCGAGTGATCTCTCCGTACCTTGGCAGCACCAAGTAAAATATAATCTCTCAAGCCTCGGCATGACCGAGTGACTCTCAAGCCTTGGCAGGGCCAAGTGATCTCTCCATACCTTGGCAGTGCCAAGTAAAATATAATCTTTCAAGCCTCGGCATGACCGAGTGACTCTCAAGCCTCGGTAGGGTCGAGTGATCTCTCTACTTTGGCAGCGCCAAGTAAAATATAATCTCTCAAGCCTCGGCATGATCGAGTGACTCTCAAGCCTCGGCAGGGCCGAGTAATCTCTCCGTACCTTGGCAGCACCAAGTAAAATATAATCTCTCAAGCCTCGGCATGACCAAGTGACTCTTAAGCCTCAGCAGGTCCGAGTGATCTCTCCATACCTTGGCAGCACCAAGTAAAATATAATCTCTCAAGCCTCGGCATGATTGAGTGACTCTCAAGCCTCGGCAGGGCCGAGTGATCTCTCTGTACCTTGGCAGTGCTAAGTAAAATATAATCTCTCATGCCTCGGCATGACCGAGTGACTCTCAAGCTTTGGCAGGGCCGAGTGATCTCTCTGTACCTTAGCAGCACCAAGTAAAATATAATCTCTCAAGCCTCGACATGACCGAGTGACTCTCAAGCCTCGGCAGGGCTGAGTGATCTTTCTGTACCTTGGCAGTGCCAAGTAAAATATAATCTCTCAAGCCTCGGCATGACCGAGTAACTCTCAAGCCTCGGCAAGGCCGAGTGATCTCTTCGTACCTCGGTAATGCCAAGTAAAATACAATCTCTCGAACCTCAGCACGACCAAGTGACTCTCTCAAAGTATCGGTAGAGTCGATCAATTTTTCCAATGTTTTAGCATGGCTTAACTGCTTTGCTACACCTTGGCAAGTTTAAACGACTTTTCTTTATATTTCAACAAGGTCGAACAAGTCGTTTCTTACTAAAGTAAGGCCCATTCCCTCTCTCAGCATGATCGAGCCTATATCGAGAATCGGTAGGGCCACCCAGGCCTCCCCTTAACCTAAACAGAGGCAAACATCCTCTCCACAAAGGACTAAGTGAGACCAAATCGCTAGAACGCCTAACCAAAACAAAGTACCTAAAACATTGCTGATGATTATGAACCGGCACTGACATTGGAAAGGCGGGGTACATACAAAACGACTCTTATGTTGGGACAACATAAATGCATCAGCTAAAGAATTGACACCCAACATGAAAAAAATAGAATAGTAAAAAGATAAAGGAATAAAAGAAGCCTTTCTTTATTGCTAATAAGAGATTACAACCTTTTGAGAGGCATTACAAGTGTATTATCACAAAAAATAAAAGAAATAAATTAAAAAGCCCGGGCGAGCAATTCTGATCGATGACGTTGCTTTCGCTTCCAATTCAAGGAACTAGAGAAATCGGATAGCTCCGTTGAGTTCACCAAGTTGCTAGTCACTGCACAAGAACATAGACAGCAACCCAGCGCTGCTTACCTTCTTCCTCGTTAAATGCCGGATGATGGACCCTCGGACAGATGAACTAAGGGATCTAACATAGCATTCAGCCAAGATGGACTAAGAATGAAGGGAAGCTTATGGAAGCCAAGGGCCCATAAACGTTTACATTTCTACTGGTCTGTAGGGCCTCATGGCAAGTGAAAGGAGCCATACAGAGAGCACATGCATGCGCTCCCCGTATGACCCCTATATCCGTCCCCGTGCGCTCTCCGTATAACCTTCGAGACTCCTCCTCTGAGGGTTACTTTCTCTTCAGCAACTCCTCCATCGCCCCAACTATCAGGATCAAGCCAACTCTCAAAAGGAAAATTCAATCTCATCACTCTCGACCTCAATAAGAGAGAAGCCATGAAAAAAAACTCTCTAATTCATAGAGCAAGAAGGCTTTTGAGGAGTGCTCAGATACCTTCCGCTCCCCCCTTTAATAGGCAACAAAATGAGAACTGCCATTAATAAAGGGGAGACTCCGGAATTCGGAATGCCATAATCGTGCTACGCTCAGAGCCACGTGGCGCACCATGAAAAAAGTGTGCAACGAAGAACAAAAGATTTTCTTCTAACCTTGAATCAGGAGTCTTAAATATCAAGAACTACCTGCAAATCTTTGAAATACGAATAGACCTGAAAAATCCCCCACGGAGAATAACGCTGCGCGTACGCAAAGCGAACTCGCATTGGAAAGGACCAAGTATTAACAACAAAATAAATGCCCTGAGGGGAGAACGAGACCCTCCTTGGTAAGTTTTGAACTATTTCATCTACTTCGACAAGAAACAAGCTAAATTTTTGCTTCGGCCAAACTGGACTATCCACCTTGCTTCGGCCACAACCAAAGTGGTCCCTCTATTTTGGCCATTCTGAACCATCCATTTTGCTTTGATCGGCGTTGAAATAATATCTTTTTTTTAGCAAGGCCGAATAGTTCCATACTTTGGCGAATCTAATTGGATCGGTCTTGGTAAAGCCAGGCGATTCGTTCGGAATCGTTAAAAGTTGTCTCTTCCTAAAATATGGCTCATCCACAATAAGCTAAGTGCAAGGAGGCAATAAACGAGCAAAAAGATCGTCTGAAAAGTGATGCCGAAACAACAGAACACATGAAGGAAAATGAAAAATTCGTTCATTAAGTAAATTTCATCCAAGTTACAAGTAGAAGAAATAAAAATACAAAAACAACCCTCAGGAATCAGGGTTCAGGTTCAGCTTCAGGGGCAATCTCGGCGACGTTCGAAAGAGATTGACTTGGTTCACCCACTTCGAATGTGGCCGAGTGAGGAGCCTTGGGTTCTTCTACATCAAGCTGATGACTTTCTTCTAGACCCACAGCTTTGCCGGCACCCAGAATGGTTTCAAAATCGATGTCTGAAATTTCCTCGTATTCAGCCTCGGCAGATAGTTTGGTCCCCGGGGTCCGAGTGTCATAATACTCGGCTTCTAGAAAGGAAAGGTCCAACTCTGGGTATTCCCAAGAGATCTTTGCTCGTGTCTCTTCTTTACCATACTAGAATGCATCGACGCAGGCTGCCTTATGCTCATCAAGAAACTGGGTAGAATTTTTGTATTCTTCCACGGCCAGAGCAGCCCGTCTATTAGCCTCGGCTATCTGACATTCTAGTTCAGAACTCCTCTGGCGGCTCGAGGCTAACTCCTCTCTTAAGACTTTTAGCTGATTCTAAACTTCTAGCCCAATTCTACCCATCTGCAGACACAAAATCAATTAAAGTGATAATGAAAGTAAAGACATAAAAAGAAATAAGGAGACGTAATACCTCATCTTCCCGCTGAGCCATCTTTACACTTAGCTCATGGGCTTTATTGAGAGCTTTCAATTTATCATCTTTATTTTGCTGAACCTTGTCCTTGAGGTCATTGATTCTTGATTGCCTCTCTTTGGTTTCTCATTGAGACTATGCAAGATCGGCGATAAGTTTAGCAATATGATCTTGCTGCCATTTGGTTCGGCTCTCTCTTTCAGCAAGTTTCCTGCTCAAACTGGCGAGCTGTTCTTGCTGCCACTGATACCTACGCTCTTCTTCATCGAGCCTCTTATTTAAACTGCTTTACTCCTCGGCGAAACTCTTCTTCAACTTGCCCCACCTTTCATTGAAACACTTCTACAGAGCTTCCATCCCTTCAGTATGTTTGGATTTAATTTGTGACAGCTCCAAACAAGCTTTGTCGGATTGTTTACGAAATTTGTGCAGCTCCTTAACCTTAATTTCAAGCTGGGATGCTCTTTCAGCAGCAGCTTGGTAAGACCTCCCCACCATCTCGAGCTTTTCCTGAATGGACGCCAAGGCCTCAGAAAGTTTATTGGATGACTCTGCCCTCTCCCGAAGACCAGCAGCCTCCCTTCTGGCTTGAGCACAGGCTCCCATGGCCAGGTTAAAGCACTAACTTAGCGCTCTCACAATTAAAGCATTCTGCAGGCAAAATATAAGTAAGAAAACATAATCGAGCCAGCTAGCCAAAATCTATTGCCTTGATGTAATGACTTACCCGAGAGGCATAATTTGTGGCGATCCTCGTGAGGGCGGGGCTATCAATCTTGGGAAGAAGATAAGTATCCTTTGGCACATCGAGCTACCCAAATGCCGCATCAATAAGATCCTCTACTGTGGGCTCACTCACCGAGGAACCTTTCCCTATATACAATACAGACCGCATTAAAGCGGTGAACATGTCTCTACATCTGGATCAGGTGAAAGAAAATTTATGGCCAAATGACTAACCCGGAGGGCTTCAGATCGAGGGACTTTCATCCGCTCAACTTCCTCTATCAAAGCTTTAGCCTGTAAAGCCTCGGATACTTCGGCTCGCCCAACCTCCTCCTCTGATGCTTCGATCGGAAAGACCTCGGTTCATGCATCTCCTTCACCCAAGGGCTCTCCTTGATCTACAGGTGTTTGCTCAGCCCCAATGGACTCCATCGGAGCCTTGGCTTCCTCCGCAACTCCCTCTAATGCCTCGGGAGAGAGTTCCCCGGCGGGAAATCCTTTCTGAACTCCAACTGCCAATTCAATTTTCCCCTCAACATCCACTGATTCTCTGTCAGGAAGCTCCTCCTGAGTGTCGGCAATGACAGTTACTTCCTTCACCCCCTCGATCAAAACTGGTGTCTCTCCCTCACCTATATGAGGCATCCTAGGGCTGCCGATCTCCACCAGAAAGACTGGTCACCCTCAAGCAAAGAGACTACCGGACAAACTAGTGATGTCTCCTCCGAATCATCTGGCACAACCACTATTTGGAGAGGAGAAACCCCGATTGCCTCCTCCAAATTCTCCCCAACTACTCGTTCTTCCTCCACTACCACACACCCCTTCAGCAGAGAAAGCTCGTCCATCATGGCCGACACTCCCATTTCTCTCTTCTTCGGTGTGGAGGAGTGTTGACCAACCCTAACTTGCTTTGGCTCCTTTGAGTGTGCCCCAGAAAGATGGGGTTTCTTCTCGAATCTGCGCTTTTCACCAGAGCTGGTCCCCCTCTGGCGTTTACCCAATTCCTTCCTTATTTGACCTATGAACGCCGACCTTTTGGCTATAAACACAACAAACAATTATTTAGGTTATGATAAAGTCACTTGAATACAACAGACATAGGAAGAGGGGAGAAAGCTTATCCTGAGGATCAAAAGAACTAAGCCCGGCGATGAAAAGGGCATCCTCCGACAAAAGGGCATTGGCCGAGAACACTCAACCACTGCGGAGGGTCACCAAATCCTTTTTCTCCTGCTTAGACAGCTCTGGATGTACCTCCGGATCCTTGACATAGCTCGCCCACACCCAGGGAAAATCAGAGTCAATGTTTCCCTCGACAATGAAAAATTGAGACTTCCACTCTTTTATTGATGATGGATTGTTTGATATCATCTTAAACGATTTCCGAGGACCAATATAGGGCCACCCAGAGTTCCTCCCTGAAACCAAATTATAGTAGACTCAGAATAGAGAAAGAGTCATCGTTACCCCAACACGGTTGCACATTGAAATAAACCCGATAAGGTTACGCCAGCTATTTGGAGCCACCATCGTCGGGCATATGTTATAAAACCTCATCACTTCTTTTATCAGTGGGTGAAGGGAAAATCGGAGGCCCACTCTCAAGCTTTCTTCGTAAAAGAACACCCCGCGCCCCGGTTGCATTGAGACCCTCTGCTTAGCTTTCGGAGGCCATAGGGCGACGTCCTGAGGAATCTTGTATCTATGATGTATTCTGTCCAGATCTTCAAGAGTTATCTCGAAGGCCACATCACTTGGGCCCTTCATGTTGTCGAGTTGAAGAGCAAACCACGAATAAACTCGCAAGGGCTTTAAAGAATAAATCTCTAGGGAAGAAACAAGAAAGTGTTGCAGAAAGAACACCGCTCTAACCCTTACCCCTTTTTTAAAGACATTTCAGGAAGAAAGTATGGCGTCTCTAGAAGAAACCCCCGAACGCTCAAATTGTCGCTACAGGCACCGTAAACATAGTAATTCTCCGCGTGGGACTTCCTCAATCATCGCTCATGAGAAACGAGGGATTTTCCTCCTCGAGAAGAAATGATGGAGTGGTGGCCCGGCATTTACGAGGCCATCATTGTGCGTCCCTTTGAATCCCCTCGGATGAAATTTTTCTAGACTCTACTCCCTATATTTGAATTTACACTTTGGACTAGGGAGTGAGGGGCATGTGATGAGGGGTAAAATTATCATTACGCCAGCACTTGTGCACACGATAAAAAGGTCGAGACCAATCTCTATATTCGATCAGCCAACTGCATATCTAAAAAATAGCAAGCCGAACCGCCTTTGGCAGAGCCGAACCATTCTCACACCTCAGCGGGTCCGAGCTATCCTCTGATCCCATTCGGACCGAGGTATTTGTGTGCTTCGACAGGACTGAGGTATTCTATTCTCATACACCCGACGGCATCGAACAATTGTATACTTCGGCCGAATCTTATGCTTCGGTCAGTCCGAACTAACCTCTTACTTCAGCTAGACCGAAGCATTCAAATGCTTCGGCTGCACCGAGCTATCCATGCCTCGGCTAAACCGAGGCATTCAAACACCTCCATGGAATCAAGCACGGAAGAATTTAAATTCATGATAGCTTAATAAGATCTCGAGTGAGAAATTATGCAAATAATACCAAAATTGGCTTAGGGCCCATAAAAGTGGCCTAGAGCCTATAAATCACTGAATCTCAAAGCATCAACCAACTCTCCTAGCAGTTGATTCTCTAACTAACTAGATACTGATACTACCAGCCCCATAACAAACTTGATTTAAATTCGATTCAAATTTGAACGGTTTCGGACCCCCTATGATGCGTCCAAGGAATCAGGTGATTGCCTATAAATACTCTTGTCCAAAAGTCTCTCAGGTATGCTTTCACTGACACTCTGAATGAAAACTCCATTGAAGCTCAAGCAGAGCTTGAGTTCTCGAGAGGCCATTCATCTTGAGGAACTCTTCTGCGAGAGCCTTCTCCTCACATCTGCTTGCTGTAAATTTTTACTGACTTAGGCGTCGGAGGGTCTTCTACAGAGGGCCGCCATAGATACTCTCTGCGTGAGGACTGTCTTGCAGGTTCCACCCGGACGAGAGATCAGTGTCCAAATCCAGAGTTGAGTTGCACCCAAGTTAGAGAGCGGATTTTTGCAGCAATACTTAGTATCCTACCTCTTCCTAAGTTTTATGATAAATTTATAGTATTACTGGTTATTTTGCAACCATAAGAATGTTGTAGGTTGTTCACCATTTATTGGTTTTGATGATTAACAAAAGCCATGAGTATATTTCTTATGTTACTAATGAGATTGATAAAGTGTTTTAGGAATTTAAAATGGTTAAGTATTTATAACTCGAGCAAAATTGAGTTTGGATCGATTTTTAATGTTATGTGTCAAGTTTCAGACTTTAGAGCCGACTCCGAAGCGTATAAAACTGTTTAGCACATTCGGCACCATTTAAAGCCAACTCCAAAAAAGTTAAAGCCAACTCTAACATGAGATACAGAGAACCCTCTTTCTGTGTCAAAAATTAGAGCCGACTCCAGAAAAGTTAGAGCCAACTCTAACCTAAGAACAGAGACTACACTTTTCGGGACACAGTTAGAGTCGACCCAATGAAGTTAGAGCCGACTCCAGCATAGGATGTGTCGATCCCATAAAAAGTTAAAGCCAACTCCGCGACGGAAGATTCTTTCTATTTTGAGCAACCCAACTTAGAGCCGACCCTATGCCAGATTAGAGCCGACTCTAATATGTCAAAGGTGACTTTTAGAACTATCAGAAATTGCTCCAATGGCTATATTTTTCCTAGTAAACTTCACCGGCTCTTTCCTTTCTCATGATAAACTCATTCACAAGCACTTTCAATGACTATTTTGCATCAAAATATGGATTAAGAGGAGATTATAAAAGGCGGGTTCCGACCATTTGAAAAGAAGAGAAGAAAAAGAGAAAAAATCAAGAATAGAAGAGAAATATCAAAAAGAGAAAGCTCAGATTTAAATCTAAAAGAGAGAGAAATCCAAAAGCACTTAAGATCCAAATCCGAAGGATTTCTATCAAATAGAAGAAGAAAAGCAAGAGCCCTAGTTCTTCATCTTTCTCTGCATCAACGTTTCTTCTAGAGCTTCAATCCTATCTTGAGAAAGATCATCCAAGAAGAAAAAAGAAAAGCTCAACCTCAAAGATCTTCTAATCAGACTTTTTATCTCCATTTTTACTTATATTGTTTATTTGCTCATTTGAGAAGCTTTCATATTATTGTAATCATTTACTTGATACGTTTGTTTTGATTCAATCAAGTGATTGAATCAGGTGAGGCAGTTGGCCTTGGGCAAGCTAGAGTTAGCTTGTGTTAGGTTGTGTGCTGGTAAACCTATGAAAATCGGCTAGGTTCATTGTGATCCCGTTGTAAAACAATAAGTTTGGGTTGTAAGCTTATAAAACAACTCGGCTGTAATCAGGGTGATTATAATGTGTGCCCAAGAGTTGCTTGAGAGTAGATATAGGTGTGGCTAACACCGAACCACTATAAACCTTTGTGTTTGTCATGCTTATTTCTTTTTTCCTTCACTCTATCTTTATATTCTACTTTGTATTCTTAGCATCACACTCACTACACTCTCTTTGTGCACCTTCACTTTGGAAAATTAATTTTAAACGATAATTTTTTTTAAGAACCTAATTCACCCCTCCTCTTGGGTTGCCATCTGGGCCAATAATTGATATCAGAGCTTGTGCTCATCCTTGCTTGATCTAACAATCAAGTGCTAAAGATCCAAATGGCAGCTCAAGCTGATTCTTCTTTTCTAAGAAAATCCACAAACTGACACCCTTGTTTAATGGCACAAACTATTCATATTGAAAAGCTAGAATGGAGATTTTCATTCAAGCTTTAGACTATGAGTTATGGAGTGTCATTATCAATGGTCCTAGCACTCCCACACACTTAGTTGATGGATTAATTGTTCCTAAGCCTAAAAGGGATTGAAATGAAAATGATTGAAAATGGTCCAGCTCAATGCCAAGGCCATGAATGTCCTATACTGCTCCTTGGATGCAAATAAATTCAATAGAATATCCACTTGCATCTCAGCGAAAGAGATATGGAATCGGTTGAAAGTTACTCATAAGGGTACCAACCAAGTTAAAGAGTCCAAGATTAATATTCTTGTGCATAAATATAAACTATTTAACATGGATCAAAATGAATCTATCACATGCATGCATACTAGGTTTACTGATATAGTAAATGGATTAAAAAGTCTTGGTAAGACCTATACTAACTCTGAATTGGTTTGAAAAATTCTTAGGTCTCTTCCAAGAGCATGGAAAGTCAAAGTGACAGTAATTCAAGAAGCTAAAGATCTAAACAGTCTACCTTTGGAGGAGCTCCTTGAATCCCTTATAACCCATGAACTTACAATGAAGTAGCATCAAGAAGATGATGTGAAGAAGAAGCGGACCATCACACTTAAAGCTGTAGAAAATAAAAGAGCAGTAGCGATGAAGATGAAGACGATGATGAAACTGCTCTCTTTGTGAAGAAATTCAAGAAATTTATGCAAAAAGGAGACCCTTCCACAAAAGAAAAATTGGTATTAAGATGTAAGGAGAAAAGAAGAAAGATAAAAATAAAGAGAAAGATTCCTTGATTTGTTATGAATGCAAAAAGCTGGGACACTTCAGATCCGAATGTCCTCAACTTAAGAAGGAATACAAAAAGAAAAATAAAGTGTATATTGCAACTTGGAGCGATAGTGAGGAATCTTCATCCGAAAATGATCAACAAGAGGTTGCCAACATATGTCTCATGGCAAATAATGAAGATGACGTAAATTCTGAAACCCCCAATTATGATTTCACATTTGATAATTATATAATGCTTTCAATGAATTGCTTAGTGACTTCAAAGTTTTAAGAACAAAGAATAAAATTTTGAAAACTGAAAATCTAGATCTTCTTAAAAAGAAAGATGAATTTATTCTTAAAATTGAAAAGATAAAATCTAAAAAGTAAGATATGCTAAAGGAAAAAGAATTGATTTCTACTAAAAATCTAAATTTAAAGAAAAAATTAAAAAATATAAAAACATTGTTGACAAATTTACTTATAACTCGGAAAAGCTTAACTTACTTTTAAACAATCAAAGAGCTGTGTTTGACAAATCTGGTTTAGGTTATAGACCACACAAGAAGCAAAAATTTATTAACAATTTCTTTGTAAAGAAATAACTGAAAAAGATATTTCTTGTTTTCATTGTGGTATAAAAGGGCATAAATCTTATGTGTGCAATCATAAAATGTCTCATGTGATGTTAGTCATAAACTTAAACTGATTTGGGTTTCAAAAGGAACTATATTTACTGCTACTAACCATGAAAGACCCAATAAAGCTTGGGTACCTAAACATAAGATATGATTGCTTTGCAGGTATGTCTTACAGCTAAAGGATCAAAAAGAAAATAGTATCTTGATAGCGGCTACTCAAGACATGACGGGTGATAAAGATCAATTCATCACCCTTGAAGCTAAAAGAGAAGGAGTGGTGACTTTTGAAGATAATGATAAAGGCCACATCATGGGCTTTGGTAAAATTCAGTTCACTCTATCTACTTTTATTGAGAATATTTTATATGCAGATGATTAAAACATAATTTAATTAGCATTAGCCAACTGCCCAATAAAGGTTTCAAAGTTTTCTTTGAAGCATTTATCCGCACTATGTCGAATCCCATTGACAATAGCATTATATTTGTCAGAAATAGAAATGGCAATGTATACTTAATTGATTCAAAATTTGTGTACAAGTAACCATTTCCTAATTGCTGATAATACTAAGGTAAATGAGATTGGATGGCTATGGCACCGTAGATTAGGTCACAAGCACACACTTGATTTCAAAATTGCTTAGAATGGATTTAGTTATGGGTCTTCCAAAATTAGATTTTGAAAACAATAGAGTTTGTGATGCATGTCAATTTGAAAAACAAACTAGAACTCTTTCAAATCTAAAAATGTTGTTTCCACTTCTAGGCCACTCGAGCTACGACACATGGACCTTTTTAGACCTACTGAACCACTAGTCTAGGGGGAAAGAAAATGGTCTTGTGATATAGTAATGATTACTCTAGATTCACTTGGTATTATTTTAGCTCATAAAGATGAAACTTTCTCGATATTTCTAAAATTCTTCAAGAAAGTCACAAATGAGAAAAACACCACCATAGTGTCTCTTAGAAGTGATCATGGGACTGAATTTGAAAATTATTTATTTGAAATTTTGCATTGAAAATGGCATTCATCATAATTTTTCAGCACCTAGACACCTCAATAGAATGGAGTTGTAGAAAGAAAAAATAGGACTCTAGAAGACGGCCCGTACCATGCTATGCGAAAGCCAACTCCCAAAATATTTCTGGGCGGAAGCAATAAACACAGCATGTTACATCCTAAATAGAGCCTTAATTAGACCAATCCTTAAGAAAACTCCCTACGAATTATGGCATGATAGAAAATCCAATATTAGTTATTTTCCTGCATTTAGTTGTAGATGTTTCATTCATAATAATGGAAAAATAATCTTGAAAAGTTTGATGTTAAATCAGATGAAGGTATATTCTTAGGTTATTCCACATCTAGCAAGGCATATAGAGTATTCAATAAGAAGTATCTGATTGTAGAAGAGTTAATTCATGTAGTGTTTGATGAGTTTTAGCATCAAGTTCTAAAAAGAAAGATAATGAGGATGATACTAATTTACTTAAAAGAGATTTTAAAAATTAAATGTCGATGTATCTTTAGATCATGAACTTGAAGCTAAGGATGATGAGTCACCTAAGAATGATGTTATTGATACTACTCATAATGATATAGATCTACCTAGAGATTGGAGATATGCTTATGGTCATCCAAAGGACCTAATCATAGGTGATCCATCTTAAGGCATAAAAACTAGATCATCCATGAGAAAAATCAATAATCATCTTGCATTTGTATTTCATATAGAACCTAAGATAATTGAGAAAGCCGAAAAGGATAGTAATTAGATGTTAGCCATACAAGAAGAATTGAATCAATTCACTAAGAATAAGGTATGGACTATAGTTGATAGACCCAAAGATCATTCAGTTATAGGATCCAAATGGGTATTAGAAATAAATTAGATGAAGATGGCATTGTTATTAGAAATAAAGCTAGATTAGTTGCAAAAGGATATAATCAGGAAGAAGGTATTGATTTTGATGAAACCTTTGCACCTGTTGTTAGATTAAAAGCCATTAGGTTGTCACTTATTTGCATATTGTATGAACATTAATTTATTTCAAATGGATGTAAAAAGTGTATTCTTAAATAGTTTTATAAATGAGGAAGTTTATGTTGAGCAACCACTTGGTTTTGAAGATCATCAATTTCAAATCATGTTTTTAAACTACACAAAGCACTTTATGGTTAAAAGCAAGCATCTAGAGCTTGGTATGATAGGTTGAGTAAATTTTTGATTGAAAATGATTTTTCTAGAGAAAATGTTGATAAAACCGTATTTTTGAAAAGAAAAGAAAAAGATTTATTAGTAGTGCAAATTTATGTTGATGATATAGTATTTGGTGCTACTAACAATCTTCTTTATCAATATTTTGCAAAGTTAATGCATGAAAATTTGAAATGAGCATGATGGAAGAACTGAACTTCTTTCTTGGACTTCAAATCAAACAAGAAAGAGAAGAAATTTTTATAACCAAACAAAAAACACTAAGGAGATTCTTAAGAAGTTTGGTATGGAATCTATTAAATCTCTTAGCACACCAATGAGTCCTTCATGTAAACTCGATAAAGATGAAGATGTAAGAAAGTAGATCAAAAGTATTATAGATATGATTGGTTCTCTACTTTATTTAACAGCTAGTAGACCTAATATTATGTTTGTTGTATGTTTATGTACTCTAAATAATCTCACTTAATTGTTGTAAAAAGAATTTTAGATATTTAAGTGGAACTAAAAATATAGGATTATGGTACTCTAGAGATTCAATACTAAATTTGATTGCATATTTGATTCTAATTTTGCTGGTTATAAATTAGATAAAAAAAGTACAAGTGGTGCATGCCAATTCTTGGGCAATAACTTAATCTCTTGATTTAGCAAAAAGCAAAATTCAGTTGTATTATCAACTGCTGAAGCTGAATATTTGCAGCTGAAAGTTGTTGTGCTCAAATTCTTTGGATTAAGCGACAACTTGAGGATTATGGTATAACACTTGATAAAACACCAATTAAGTGTGACAATACTAGTGCAATAAATTTGACTAAGAATCCTATTCAACATTAAGAACTAAACACATAGAGATAAGACACCATTTCATTTGAGAACATGTTGCTAACAATGATATTTGTCTCGATTATGTATGTACAAATGAACAATTAGCATATATATTTACAAAACCTTTAAGTGAAGAGAGATTTTGTTATCTTAGAGGAGAATTAGGAGTTTGTGATCCATTGGAATGATTTTAGAATCCCTACGAATGACTATCTAAAATTCAATCATTTTCTTAAAATCTTCTTATGATTCTAAGGAAAATTCATCTAGATATTTGAACTTCTTAATCCCCCACACTTTAAGAAAGATTTATCTAGAGTTTGATGATCATTTTGACAAGTTTAGATTCTTTGAAGCTCTTATCTTTCACTAAAACTGTCTTGGAGCCGACTCTATTTATGTTGGAGTCGACTCTAATTTATTGTGCTCTCTATCTGATCTTTTAGAGCCGACACCTGCTACTGCAGAGCCGATTCTATTTCGGGCACTAACTATGTTAGCGATTTAGAGCTGACACCTCGCTTTGCGGGAGCCAACTCTAAGTGGTCCCCTTTCATTTTATCTAGGGCAGAGCTGACACATTTCCAAATCAAACCAACTCCAATCCGTTCCAAACTTCTCTCTACTTGTTTCAAACCTTTAAAATCTTTTGAATACAACTTCTCTTGATCTTAAATGGCTTCCAAGCGATGAGCATCGGCCACTGGTGTCACTGTCACCACTGGGAGGAGGTATGTTCGACGTCCGACGAGGCAACCCTCACTGAGCTCTTCTTCAACCTCTTCTTCTTCAACACCAAGCACCATTCCTACCTTACCTTCACCACGAATCGATCTTTTGGCCAGAAAAGCTATCACCATAGGAAGAAAGGTAGATTTTAACTTCTTTGAATTCGAGGGTTTTTCTATTGGGAGACAACTAAAGGAAATGGGATGGAAAAGGTTTTCTCTCTTGATGTCCCCACTTATCCTAATTTAGTGAGAGATTTCTACAATAATGTGAGTAGAGGGAATGGTGGACTGGTTAGTTCTGTGAGAGAAACCCGTGTCCATTTAACTTCAAAAATTTTGGGCAATCTTTTAGAAATTCCGATGATTGGCATGACTGCTACTTCGCATAGTGATAGAGGAGAAGCCTTATCAAAATGTTAGAAAGAGAAGTGACTGATTTTGAGGAAATAAGTGCAAATCAATTATCTTTGGAGTTGAGGCTACTAACATCTGCAACAGAATTTTATTTCCAAAGACTAACAGATTCGAGTACGTATTTGAGAGAGATGTGGTGGTTATGGACTGTGTAATAACGGGACAACCCATTAACCTGGCTGGGATGATGATTGGTTATATGGCTAAGGCTATAAGCAAGAAAAGGTCCATCCTACCTTATGGAATGATCTTAACACTAATCTTTCAAAGTCAAGGAGTTAACATATTGGAAAATGAGCTACAGAAAAAATTGAGGCATACAGACTATTACAATGTTGCTACTCTTCACCGTATGGGCTTTAAGAAAGTAAATGGCCAATGGCAGAGGAGAGGACAAGTTGTGTTGACAAAACCTGTTAGGGAAGAAAGAGCAGCTGAGGCTGATATTGATTTTGTTGAAGAGGTCTCTGGTCCTTTAGAAGCTGGATCATCTACTACCAGACATTCTTCACCTGGACTGAGCACTTCAGCACCTCCATCAGCACCAATAGTGGCTACCACTTCTATCCCCAGTTCTTTTGATTTTTCTAACAGACAAATTGAGCAGCTCAAAGCATTATTGGCAGAGCATGAGGCAAGGATTAAAGAAAATGTTAATAAGATAGAGTCATCATTCAGTACCTCTTCTGATGTCCTGAAGATTGAACTGCAATTAATTTTTGACAAGATCAAAGACATTGGAGGTGACTCAAATGTGTATTCCAAAGATAATGCGGAACTTCAGGAGAAAGTTGTGACAACTGCTTCCCTTGTTGAGAAATTGCTTAATGATTTTATAAAAGTTTAAGAAAAAGGAATGGAATAAATTTTGGCGGAACTAAAGAAGATTCTAAAATGATGTTCCCTTCCCTCCAAGCCAAGCCAAGCCAACCCTACTCCAATCCAATCAACTACAATCTATCTTAAGTTATCTTTAGATTTTAGGATTTAAAATTAGCATATGAAAGTTAGTTTGACAAACTTAGAACTATGTTGTTTTACTTAGCATGCAATTATGATCTTTGAATTTTATTGTGATGATCTTTTTTTCACATGTTATGTACTTGATCTTTTGTACTCAATGACTCAATGCAATATATATTTTCTATGAAAACAGCCTTGATCCTTACACTTTAAATGAATTCTGTGATATTCAATTCTTATATTGATTAATTTTGATCTCAATTTGAGCAATGACTACCCTATATCTTTTTAACCTTTTTGTTGATAACAAAAAAGGGGGAGAAAGAGTTGTATATGCATATGAAACTTTAAATAGATTTTAAGTAAATATGTAGTATGCACTTATATAAGGGAAGCTATCTTACTGAGGGAGAGCCTAATTAAATCACTAAATCTTATTTAAATGATATATAAGAAGATGTTTGAATTGATGAAGTCTTTATAAAGCATAAACTATTGTTAAAATAAATTATTAAGCTCTTGGTTATTATCATCTTGACTAAAGAAATGAAATTGTTTATTTTGATACTTATACATTAATTGATTATGCATATACTCAATGTTTTTGTCATCATCAAAAAGGAGGAGATTGTTGACCCATTTATTATTTTGATGATTAACAAAAGTCATGAATATATTTCTTATGTTACTAATGAGATTGACAAAGTGTTTCAGGAATTTAAAATGGTTAAGTATTCATAACTCGAGAAAATTTGAGTTTGGATCAATTTTAATGTTATGTGTCAAGTTTTAGACTTTAGAGCCAACTCCAGAAATATTAGAGCCGACTCCGAAGCGTATCGGAACTATTAGCACATTCGGCACGGTTTAGAGCTAACTCCAAAAAAGTTAGAGCCGACTCTAACCTAAGATACAGAGAATCCCCTTTCTGCATCAAAATTAGAGCCGACTCCAGAAAAGTTAGAGCCGACTCTAACATGAGAACAGAGACTATGCTTTACGGGACACAGTTAGAGTTTATCCCAAGGAAGTTAGAGCCGACTCTAGCATGGGATGTGTCGACCCCATGAAAAGTTAGAGCTGACTCCGCGATGGAAGATTCTTTCTATTTTTAGCAACCCGACTTAGAGCCGACCCCAAGCTAGATTAGAGCTGACTCTAATCTGTCATAGGCGACTTTTAGAACTATTAGAAATAGCTCCAATGGCTATATTTTTCCTGGTAAACTTCAATGGCTCTTTCCTTTCTCATGATAAACTCATCCACAAGCACTTTCGATGGCTATTTTGCATCAAAATATGGATTAAGAGGTGATTATAAAAGGAGGGTTCTGACTGTTTGAAAAGAAGAGAAGAAAAAGAGGAAAAATCAAAAATAGAAGAGAAATATCAAAAAGAAAAAAGCTCAGATTTAAATCTAAAAGAGAGGAAAGAAATCCAAAGCACTCAAGATCCAAAACCGAAGGATTTCCATCAAATAGAAGAAGAAAAATAGAAGCTCTAGTTCTTCATCCTTCTTTGCATCAACGTTTCTTCCAGAGCTTCAATCCTATCTTGAGGAAGATCATCCAAGAAGAAAAGAAGAAAAGAAGAAAAGCCCAACCTCAAAGATCTTTTAATCAGGCTTTTCTATCTCCATTTTTACTTATATTGTCTATTTGCTTATTTGAGGAGCTTTCATATTATTGTAATCATTTACTTGATACGTTTATTTTCTGATTCAATCAAGTGATTGAATCAGGTGAGGCAGTTGGCCTTAGGCAAGCTAGAGTTAGCTAGTGTTAGGTTGTGTGTTGGTAAACCTGTGAAAACCGGTTGGGTTTGTTGTGATCCCATTGTAAAACAATAAATTTGGGTTGTGAGCTTGTAAAAAAACTCGGCTGTGATCAAAATGATTATAGTGTGTGCCCAAGAGTTGCTTGGGAGTGGATGTAGGTGTAGCTAATACCAAACCACTATAAACCTTTGTGTTTGTCGTGCTTATTTCTTCTTTACTCTATCTTTATATTCTGCTTTGCATTCTTAGCATTACACTCACTACACTCTCTTTGTGCACCTTCACTTTGAAAAATTAATTTTAAACAATAAATTAAAAAAAAACCTAATTCATCCCCTCCTCTTGGGTTGTCATCTGGGCCAACATAAGTTTTGAAAATATAATTGAGCTAATGAAATTAAAATTTAATAAATATTTATGAGAAATTTTGTATTTTTATTGTCCAGCTTTAAATTAAATAGTGCATTAACAATATTAAAAGAAACTTATAGTAACATGATGCATGATACTGAAAAATTAAAGATAAAATTATTAATTTATTAAATTATATATATATATATATATATATATATATATATATATAGTATATGACTTAAAATAAAATAAAAGTAAATACCTTCTACTTTTGAATGATTTTCAAGTAGCAATGCGGGCACTAGCATTGTTATCATAGAATCGGCTCATTTTACTAGCACATGATTGGTTACTACTTTAGATAGGATACTATGGGTCCTTGTCGGTCCCTTTCCTGAGCAATCTTTGGAGGGGTAATCAGTAGAAGGTCGTTCTATGGGCTGCTGCTAATTAGATATGATTATCGTAGAATCGGCTCATATTTACTGATGATATTATATCTTCCCATAGGATAGTGTGGAATGCCATATCCTTATCGTCTAAGTTCACACTCCATTGCTATGCTTCTGATCTTGACAGCTCTAGCCGCTGGGGTTCCCCTGCTGCTGCGTAGTGAACTGGCATACTATTTTTATCTATTGGGAGTCCCTTTCAGGGTTTGTCAAAATCAATTTCGATGGGAGTATTCGGGGAAGACTAGTTGGTTCTGCTTTTGTGATTTGAGGGAGTGATGGAGTTTTGTTAGCAGCGGAAGGGTTTAGTTTCCTAGACTCCTCTGTTCCTTTGGCTGAGCTTTATGCAGCATGGGCTGGTATTTCCTACGTTATTTGGATCCTTCATGCTCATAGTCTCCTCATTGAAGGGGGCTCTTTTACTGTTATCGATGGATCCAGAAGAAGTGTTGCAATCTAATCCGTACCAACCCTTTGCTCCATGATATCTGGACTACTCTCCGGAACATCCATAGAGTCCAGATCCGTTATGTCTATCGGAAAGTCAATTCTACTGCGGATTAGGTGGTGGCCTCAGTAGCTCATCATTCTAACTTCTGGACCTGGAATCAGAGAGATCCCTATCCTTTTGTTTTTAAACAAATACTGCTTTCTGATCTATTTGGGTCGACTTGCACTAGGCTAATGTGAGCACCCGCTTGCACAAAAAAAAGGGCACTATTGATAAAATATAAAATATTTTTATTAAGAAAAAATAAAATGCACAAACTCATCATTTCAATGAACTATCTTTTTATTTGAGTAACCATTTTATAAATTATTTTAACTAAAAAAGAATTATACAATTTCTATATTTTTGGCTAACAACGAACATATGAGAACAATTATCACTTAGAAAGAATTAGATAACTTTGATATTTTGGCTAACAACGAATATATGAGAACAATTATCCTGTGCTTGCTATCTTAATTATGATCTACTAACCCTTTTGATATCCATAATAACGTTAGAATTTGTTTGCAGCACAAGAGATTGGATATTTAACCATATAAGCTGATTAAAGTATAATGCGGTAAAGATGTTAATTTACTTAAAGAATTGGTACAATACGAAGAATAGAATGAAAGGCAACGAAATAGACAAGATAGTGTAATTTATTATGGTCTTTAAGAATAGACAAGATGAGTGATTATAATGGATCAAGCTAA